>OX439136.1:1357584-1384037 GCA_949318235.1 Ecdyonurus torrentis
TTATCATGTTTTTTAGACTCAGCCTTCCGCGCATAAAGTTTTTTCCGGCATCTTGAGGGTTAATGTATTTATTTACTTTTTCATTTATATATTTAATCATTTTTTTTTATTTATTTATTTATTTATTTATTTATTTATTTATTTATTTATTTATTTATTTATTTATTTATTTATTTATTTATTTATTTATTTATTTATTTATTTATTAATTTATTTATTTATTCATTCATTTATTTATTTATTTATTTATTTATTTATTTATTTATTTATTTATTTATTTATTTATTTATTTATTTATTTATTTATGTATTTATTTATTTACTTATTTTTTAATTTATTTTCTTATTTATTTATTTATCTATTTATGTAGTTATTTATATATTTATTTATTATTTATATATTTATGTGGTTATTTATATATATATTTATTTATTTATTATTTTTACGCAATATATGAAACTAAGTTTCTTACATTTGCTGGTTGCCATTAAGATTCTCTTCTTTCATCATAAGTGATACATTTTACCTTCGCTCATATATTTTAAACACTTTTCCAATATTTTTCAATTTTTAAAATGGTACAAATAAACCACTTTAACTTCTATAATGCGCTGAATTGGATTGCAATGTTGTGCGTCAGTGCATATTATTGCATAATAAATAAAGAAAATATTGAGAAAATTGAGTTTGTGAATTTTCCATATTTATGTATTAGGTTAGATCTAAACATCTTTGAATATTTCCACTTAAAATTATTAAATTGAAAAATAAATATAATTAAAATGTAATGTAAAGTCTGTAGTTTTATTTATCAACATTTCAAATAAAATTTATGCTTTACAACTTCCTGAAATTATATTAGGCGTCAACTCCACAAATTCTCAAAGTCAACCAATTTATATTATAACTTGTTGAGTAGTATAATTCACAAGGCGTAATAATTTAACATCCATTAACAAACGTCGACGGGTAAACAAAAATGAAAGAGTATTATCTCAACCTTCTTTATAATCAGAACAAAAATAAAAACTGACGGATACCAAATGCGATACTGACATCGCTATGAGTCAAGATTACGGGTACTAGCGGATAGCGATCATAGCACATGGAATATATAAATTAAAGAATTGATTCATATTAACAAAAGTTACTCTTAGAACAAAATAATAACTTTTTAAAAAACAAAGTAAAGAGAAACTAATTTGTACAAGTGTAATTTCTTTAGCGGTAGATAGTTAACTCTTTAAATTTTAAAAAATATATGTATATAACAAGAATTAATTATTTAAAAAGTCTTGTAAATAAATGTCGTTCATAATATTTAATTTCTTCACAAACACACACATGTAAAAGTTTATAGGAAAAAAAAAATATATATAAAGAAATGTAGAAAATATACGGTTTATTAGAAACTGGTTTAAAAATTTTGCCATTATTCTAGTACGGCAAATTAGTGAAACGGAAAAAAAATTTAATTGAAAGTTTCCTACCTTAAATCTCAAAGAGAAAAAATGATTTTTATATTTTTTGACCAAACTGAAATATTATCATTTATTATTTTGTTTTTCAAATTTTATTGCAAGAAAAAAGCCATACATTGTTTTAACTTTTAACTGTAGTTAAAAATGTTTTATTTCGTAAAGAAATAAGTGTTTAATAAATATATTTAGCCTATAAAGTAAAACCTTTTCTTTTAATTTAATTTTGGTCGTATATATATATATATATATATATATATATATATATATATATATATATATATATATATATATATATATATATATATATATATATATATATATATATATATATATATATATATATATATATATATATATATATATATATATATATATATATATATATATATATATATATATATATATATATATATATATATATATATATATAGACTTATATATTTAAAAAAAAAGAAAATTTGTAAAATTCATTATTATAATTTATAATAAATGCAATTTATTCGATATGAATATAAAATATTGTAACTAAAGGCATAGGCAACATGAGGACATAAACATTTGCGTCACAAAACACTTGATGGGACTAACATAAATAACATTAATTTGTCTCAAAGCCCAACTGTAACGCAGTAGTAGTTATAAAAAAAATTGAATTTATGCAACCCGCACAACATTTTAACACTAATTTTTGCCTGTTTCTAACGTCATAAACAAAAATATTCACGCACATTGCATACTTTACAGTTTTTCAACGTTCTCTTGGGGGGGGGGGGGGGTCATTTTTTCATTCTGGTAAAAATTATCATAAGTTTTGTACATCCCATTTTTTGTTTATTGGGTAAAAAGAACGTGTTGTTTTATGTTTTCCATGCCTTTAAAGCAATATTTTTTCTGATGTTATTTGATATTATAAAGGAAAAAATTAAAGATATTATAAAATATTGCAATTATTGTAATAATTTAGTCCAAAATATTAAAATTTTAAAATAAAATAAATTAATATTAATAATAATACTAAAATGTGAATAGAGTAAATAAACTTTTAAAAAATTAACCTAATTTACCATTTTTGTAACGTAAAAATTAAATTTGTATTACCGGAATATGGTAACTGTTTCAATACATTAAATTGTAACCTTTTGACCCCATCTTAAAATAGCCTAATTTCAACTATTTCAAGAAAAACCACTATTTCATCATTTTTCACCTATTTGTCAACTATATTCATCTTCTGTTCACGATTCATTTCAAAAGTGTACATTTCTAAGTAAATTTAATAAAAAGTTTGAAATTTTGTAATTTTTCCCCAAGTCTGCTTGTGATGCCAACATCAATCAAAACAAACAAACAAAAAGCAGAAAGAATCCTAAATTATCTGATAATTTCTTCATCACTCTACACAAAACATTGCATTGCAATATATGCAAAACGATGGTTAGAAATAATATTTGTTTTCTCTTTTATATCTTCCCGAATGACACAGAAACTATGAACTTACGAACGTTTTACCATGAATATTCTGCGCAGGGCCCTTTTAAATAGATATATAACGATGAATTATATATAGTTTAGAAAATGGAATATCATTGTTTTAATAATTTATATCAGTGATAATTATGTTGTTTTGTAAATGTAATAGTTTATCGTCTAATTCAGCAGCAAGTGCAAGACCAGTGTCTGTATATAGAAGGCAGAAGGCGATAAAACAATAACGAATTTTTGCTATAAAAAAATTTATGTTACATTACATATAACATCCTACAGTTTTTGTCATAAAAAACTTAGGTATAAATTGCAATTTTTTTTAATTATAATTTTTTAAGTGTGCACACGAAAGTAAAAATGTTATTTTAAATTTACAATTTTTTTGTGTGAAAACAATACAAAAAACAGTTTTCTTGCCATTTTAAACGTTCTCCATGTTTTGAATTAAACAAAGAACAAAAATAAAGATTTACAAACTAAACACTTAGAATATGGAAGGAGTTATGGAGCAATGTGTAATGTTAAAAGATTTTGATTAAGAGTTAGAATAAAAGAAATTACACATAATTTAAAAATATTATATAAAAACACATACCTTCGTTTAACATATAAACACGCGGGCTCTCTTTTAGAAGCTTTGAGACAAACTGATGTGTACCAAAATTTAGTTTCCCCTCAAAATTTCTGTTCCCAAAATCTCTTTCTCTCGCTCTCTCTCTCTCTCTCTCTCCCTCCCTCCAACCCCCTTTCTCTCTCTCTCTATTTCTCTCTCTCTCTGTCTCTTTCTATCTATCTCTCTCTCTCTTTCTCTCTCTCTCTCTTTCTCTCTCTCTCTTCTCTCTCTCTGGCTTCCTCTCTCTCTTCCTTTCTTCCTGTCTTATAAATCGACTTTTAAACACCAGTATGCCAATTTGATGCGTGTAAATCTATTCGATAATATTGATATAGATAAATGAATCTTTTCAACTTTAAATATATCTTTTGCGAGGCACTTTGACACAAATTTATTTCATTTTTACTAAACTAATTTGTTGTTATGGAAGAGGGTGACTGACTTGATTTGGAAGAAAAAAAAATCAAAAATATATTTTTACAAGAAATTTTTATAATTTTTTTACATCCAGTCAAGCAAACTACTGTCATTTTCAAATGAAATTTAGTGACTTGAAAAAAAAGAGAAGTTTTGTCTTTGTTAAAAAAGTTTAAGTAATATTTTATTATTATTTAAGTTATATTTGACGTAGGCAAGTTAAGCGTTGGCATGGAAGATTCCAATTGCATATTTTTATGTTTTTTTTACATTGAATTATTTTGAACATGTGATAAAGTTTGTGTATTTGAAATAATTAAAAGTTTAAGTAACATTTAATATTTAATTTTTTTTATGTTTCGGACAGCTAAGATATTAGGCGTATACCTTCTCCCTTAAAAAATTCAGAGTATAAAATCTTCTGGTATTATATTCTTGTCTATAGTTTAGCAAAAATTGTACCGTGTGTAAACATATACACCCAATTCAACAAGTGTCACAAAGTGAATAGCTGCTTATTTAGAAATCCATTTGCAATCTCATTTTATTTTTATTACTGTTTATAAACAGGTTTCATAAATTCAGGGTTTTAGTAAATCATACATATATGTCCGATTTACTAAAACCCTGAATTAGGAAGGACCATTTAGTTTTGAAAAATTCAGAAAATGATGTTATTTAGACTCATCTCATTAAAACACAAAATAAATATAAATTAAAAGTCATATAAAACACATCAAGTATTTCTTCTTTATGTTAATAAAACTTTAAAACATTTTAAAACGTTAAAAATATTTATTTATTTTTTATAAATTATTTACTTAGAGTTAAGGCTTGTATACTGTAGATGCCTTGTATCTCACAATTTAAAAGAAACTCTCCAAACTTTATGATGCTATTAAAAAAATAACAGTAACAGCTACTTATGTTACAACTTTCAGAACCCGTGACCATCAGACATGAGAGAAAATCATTATTGTAATTAACATGGGCTCTTATATAACTAGAACTTCTATAAATTACAATTTTTAAATCAAGGATGGTTACTTCCCATTTTTTAATTTTTTTAATTTTTTTTTTGAAGTTATATCATATCATAATGTATTACTGAACTAAATTTCAAATTTTTCATTCATATATGTTTTAAGCAAAATCCCGCAGTCCCTGATTTCCCACCTTAAGTTTCATTATTAAATTCCTAAATATATCAGAAAACATTTTATTTCCTTAAAGAGCTAAATATTTACTTAATTTATACATTTTTGTCTTTGACATTTTTTGAGCAAGGATTTATTTTCTTCTTTATTCAAACTTGTAACAATGATAGAAAAAATAGGCTAGCAATAACATAGTATAGTTTTATTATAGATTGTATAATCTATGTATGCGTGTCTAAATGGTAAAAAAAAGCCATTTTTATGAACAACGCAAGTCGAATCGCGAGTGGTAAATATATACCTTATACGATCGCCGCCAGTGGCAAATGTCATGTGCTGTGAGCAAAGCGCATATTTGCAACTCGCGGTAGACGGGAAAGATGCTTATTCAACACTCGCGTGGTTCATAAAAATAGTTTTTTTTACCAAATATAGAGGCACGGCCAGCTTTATATATTCTTTCTATAAACTAAACACACATATTTTGAAGCAGCTGCGCAATGTTTCTCCTGGTAAAAACATCTGATCATGACGTCGTTACCTAGCTGTTTAAAGTTTATAAGTAATAAGGTTTATCATATCACTAAAAAAAATGCATTTCTTTAGTTGTTTTTGATAACTAAATTTAGCTGCTAAACGATTTTAGTGCATTAAATAATTTGGCAATAATTTTGTGTTTAAAATAAGTTATTATCAATGTCTAATCTCGCGCCCATCTAAAATAAGTTTGCCGCTGTAACTAATTTAAAACGCAACTTTACGATCACTGCCGAATACTAACGACAGCATACGTTACGGATAGTGAAAGAAAGCAACATGGCAAAGAAGAAAGGAAGAATGCAAGCGAAGTGGCTCTTGAAATCCATCAACTAATTGAATACACGGGAAGTAATCATTGTTTTAATATAATAATGTTATGTATAAGAATGCTTTTACTTTTTGGAACATCTTATTTTAGGTCCGGCGAAAGGAGGAAACGTAAATATGAGGACTGATGATGATGATGCCAGATGCGGGTATGTGCGTGGTGCAGACATGGCAGGTAAATGAAAAAGAATGTGGTCTCAAATGAAGGTATTTATCGTTTTAGGGGAGTTTGAATACCATACACACATTTAACATGTAAATAAACGGTCATTTTAATACATTATGTATTTGACATTTAATTTCGTCTGTTAATTTCGTGTTTTCCGACCGGTATAGACTGCCTGTCACGGTATGCATGTGATTGAAAACTTTATATTAACGTATCATTGCTATATTTATTGTGAAAACGCGTAATATGTTGTGGATTTTTATTATTATCTTGTATGTTGCATGCTTATTGCTAAAGATGTGGGGAAAGAGAGAGACGAATATAAAAAACAAGTGTGCCGGTGCCGGGTTGAATTGTGTGCGACAGATAGAGGGAGGTGGCGGGATACGCTGGTCAGAGTGCATTAGGCACACGGATAGAATAAAAAATATAATTTATGCTGCAGAGCATTATTACTACGCTTCTATAGTATAAATTGTGCTAAAACGGAATTTAACAATCGTTGTGCTGCGTAGTATAAATTATTATGCTAGCAAGCAGCATAATTAATTGTGCTGAATAATTGTGCCATATTAGCACAATATTTATACAAATATTTACCATAAGCAAGATGGCGGCTCATGAACCATATCATACTTTATTACAATCATATATAGCTAATTAGACATTAAAATGTGTTAATTTTCTTTTATTTACAATAAATAAACTTGTATCTAGCCGCAGATGCAAAAAGTTTTAAACTTTTTGTGAGAAATCCGCCAATTTATTTAATGCGCGTGACGTCACCAAAAATCGAGCATCGGCGAGAAAAAAACATGTGGTCAAGTAAACAAAAAGTCAGCAGTGATTTTTTTATTTTATTCTAGATAATTGGAGTTTAATTGAAATAGTTTTGTATAATTTATTATCCTAAATGTATATTTATTGTGTAAATGTATTGTGAGTTTTCAAAATTGCTTTGCACGTGAAATACGAGTGATTGAAGTTTGCTCATGGTGGACCGACAAGCTCAAGAATTGCCACAACTTTTATTCGTCTTATTTATTGTGGAAGGTAAGGAAATTATTTTATTATATTTCATGATAAGTTATTACAATATACTTTATTGTTATCGATTTGTGTTTCCATTATTTTAACGACCCAAAATAACGAGAAAAACAAACTTAAATGCCGTTCAGTTTCCTCAGTTTGTGTTATAAACATACCAATTGTAGTCGATGTATTTTGATTCCAAAATGATTTTATAATTTTTGATTACAGATTTCCAATGAAAGGATGACCTGTATATGATATGATTCAACTAATTTACTGGCTTGGAGCACATTATGCAGACTTTTGGGACACAAACAGCGAGGTCAGACACGCAATAATCACCAAAAAAATAATAATAATTCTGTAATTTTTGTGCCTTTACACCCATCATATACCATTAACATTTTTAAATACTTTTGATTATGTCATAAGTAAATCTAAATTCTATGTAAATAATATTTCCCTCATCCCTCACTTCATTCATCTTATTGTTTTATGATTAATTATGAAATTATATGTATGTTTACATATTATAAAAATATAAAAAATAATAATAATAAAACGAATGCTCCCAAAATGGTTTTTGTTATTTCTTTCTTTCAAAATGTAAATATTTAATGATACCATTACTTATAAGATAAATTGACTATATTTTAAAAGAAGCGATAGCTATTTACATTTAAACATGCACCTACTTTTTTTTTTTTCTTTTTACAAATCTGTTGCAGAGTATTTAGCAGCTATTGACTGATGAGAATTATTTAACCACTTTTTATTCTAAAGTTCGTTTAAATTTACTATTATTTGTTGTTCAAATCATTGCAAATAAATTATATTATGCAGGTTGAGTTGAATCTATAAAAATCTACACCATTTGTGAGCACTAAATAACATGGACAGGTGTGGGAATGTGACTCATTTTGCCAGTTAAAAAATAATGTTATTAAGATTATGTTGTATAGGATACTTTACAAATTACAAATTATTAAGTTTTTGAAGTTTGCAAAATAATAATGTTAATAATAACAATAAAATCAACGAATTTTTCAAATAAAATAGCCAAAAACCATATTTGTTATGTGCTGAGCGATGTTAGTGCTCCAGCATGGCGTCGAAGCGCAATCTGTATGACGTCATGCGCATAAACTCTATAATAGTCTAATTTTGATGTATAAGCCTTCTGCGCATGCGCAAATTGCCAGCATAAATATTATTATCTTGCGTGCAACAATTATGCTAGTCAGAATAAATATTGTTCACCGCAGCACAATATTATGCTAGTACACCAGCACAATGAATTGTGCTATGAGCAAAGTGAATTATGCTGTATAGAACACTGATTTTGCTCTGTGGCATAAATTATGTTAATTAGCATAAATTATGCTGATATTAGGCCAGCATAATCAATTATGACTTTTGTTTTTTCCGTGCAGGCAAGCACGAGAGCAAGCGAAACGAGCAAGAGCAGAGAAGCGAGCGCACGCAGCAGCGAAGGAGGGGAAAAATTAGTTACGCGTAGTAACTAAACAAAAGTAACTTAAATTAGCTACTGTTAATAACTTGCCAAAGTGTATTATTTTAGTTACTATTAATAGTTTATAAGTGTATATCTTAAATAAGTTAATATTCGTAATTAAAGTAATGCACTTGTTTCTGAAGTGATTGTTATTTCTTCGTTTATAACTTTGAACCTGATAAAAAATTAATAATAATAAATAAAAATTACAATAAAAATTCCATATGAAACATGCGACTGAATGAAACAAGATCAAGCAATGAATGTGTCATATTTTGTTGGTCAGCCATACACTGAAATTAAATTCACATACTTTACGGAACAATTACAATCAATTTGGAATTTGAATCACACCATCACATTGACCAAAAATTTAAGCGCGCATTGGTAACTTTACATTTGTTTTTGTAATTATCACCAATGTAATTTAATGGCTAAAAAACTTACACTCCCAATGAGCAAATATTGTAAAAAACTATAATTGTTCCAAATTAAAACTTTAGAAATAAATTTCTGTAAGAATAGTCGCGAAATACGTATTACATGTATTTAAATGGATGTTAGAATAGTTGCTTATCTACTAAGGACTCTTAAGTTTAGGATATACAAAATATATATCTCCCGCTCTACCAATTACATTACTTTCAATCGAAAAAAAAATCAAGAAAAGTATTCATTTTATTTATATTTGAAAAGCTTTTCATTTTAATAATATTTTCTATACATTTTCAATAAGGATAAAAAATTAGTAATGGAAATGAATAGATGTAATTAAAAAAAGAAGTCATGACAAGGCAAATTATAATCATCATACAGTATACCATAAAAACAAAATTTTCAAATAGTAAAGAAATGACATCTGTAGATTTTTTTTGCAGAGTTTTTACAAAGAAATATCTAAACATACTATATTGAAATATATACAAATATTAATACAATTATATATATATATATATATATATATATATATATATATATATATATATATATATATATATATATATATATATATATATATATATATATATATATATTTATATATATATATATATATATATATAATATATATATATATATATATATATATATATATATATATATATATATATATATATATATATTTATATATACATACATTATATATATACGTATATATATATATATGTGTGTGTGTGTTTGTGTGTTTGTACATTATTCACAAGAAAAGCAATATATTTTAATACAGTAAGGAAATGATTTATTAAAGGAGAGAGAGAGAGAGAAATGTACCTTATACTCACATAATATATAGTTGACTTTGGCTATATTGATGAAGAAACTGTCAATCTGTATCCAATTTTAAATAGGAAATCGATACGTAATGTAATAACAAAAAATAGGAACTGACGTTATAATATAATTTTATTGCACAAAATATAAAATAAAGTTTAGAGAAATGATTTGCAAGTGTGCATGAAATAAAACAAATCTGCATATTTTGCAAAACCAATAAACTATTTAGTGTAGCTTATTTATTTAACATAATAATGTAACAGTTAAATTTATTTTTAGAATCTGAATTATTAAGTAAGCAAGAGCACAATTTTTTTTATTCAAATATCAATTTTTGGTACAAATCAATAACTCCCCCCTCAATATTTCGAAAAATAAAAAAATTGGGTGCTTCACATTATATAAAATATATATTGTTATTATATATATAATAGCACAATATATTTGTTTGTGAATAATTACTTACTTATTTCCTTGTAGCTTGTATGATTAATTAGGTTCAATAAATAAAATAAAGTGGATTTTTTGTTGTTGTTTTTTTATTTATTATTTTTTTTAGTGACGAGGATTTGCTTTGTTGTATATCAAGTTAAACTTTTTTTTTTCATTATGGGGTCAATTCTTTTATATTTAACATACTTGATACCATTTCTAAGTGAGTATCATCGTATTGTACTTTTAATCGTTAGAATAGAGTAAAGGCCAATTCAATATTTCGGGCTAATAATTTCACAATAAATACTTCAAAGTATCATAAAACTAATTTCGAAAGCGAAAAAATTCTATCTTTTATGAGAAAGCCACAAAATTAATCCAAAAAAGTGAATTTTGAGCATTGCTCCGCCCCTCTCGAAAAGAAAATTCCCATTGGTCACTGCTTATCACGTGGGCTCATGACGTCATTTAGTCCGATATTAGCGCGCAATGTTTAAATGCACTGCTTAGCATATGGGAACAAAATGCCGCATTGCATATTTCGGTGGTATTAAGGTTCAAAAGAGATGAAAATTATTTTTATCGATCACAGTATTGATTTTTAGGGATACAATTATTGATTTTAATTGATTTTTGCAATGATTTATTACTAAATAATATAAATAAAAAATTATTAAAAAACTACTTGACGTGATATGCATATATCAAAAAGTAATTACTTTGAAAATGATTTCGCACTTACATTTGACCTTGTTGAAAGCTTTGATCAGGTACCTAGGTACTCAGCCACACACCCTATGACCTCTGGGACCTTCGATAAGACCTTTTTCCCGATTTGGGTAAAATATTAGGCGGTAAAAGTTGCGTTTTTTAAAAATACTAACATTAGTAAATAAAAAGCAAAAAACCTGAAACTTTGCGAAAAGGTGCAAGATAAAATGATTTTATTGTTAATATAACTGAAAAATATGATACTTGAACCTTTGACCCTGATAGTACCCTGAGCTCGGCAACAAATAAAGATATCGAAAAATAAATTTCACCATCAAATTTAATATTTCATGTTTTATACAAAATGCAATCAACGTTTACCTGACAATACCCTTTGACCCTGAGCTTACCCTGAGTTTCAAATATGGATGTAACAGCTAAAAATAATTTTCACTATTGTGTTTGTAGTCTCAAGTTATTGATTTCTAGTGAATAAAAATTGTCGATAACCTTATAGCCTTTCACCCTGAGCTTACCCTGAGTTTCGAAACGAGAGGGGATGGTCACAAATAAATTTTACTGTTGTGTCTGTTGTAACGCATTATGCATTTTAAGTCCATTTAAGTTGACCATTACCTTATACCCTTTCACCCTGAGCTTACCCTGAGTTTCGAATCGAGAGGGGATGGTCACAAATAAATTTTACTGTTGTGTCTGTAGTAACGAATTATGAATTTTAGATCCATTTAAGTTGACCATTACCTTACCCTTTCACCCTGAGCTTACCCTGAGTTTCGAATCGAGAGGGGATGGTCACAAATAAATTTTACTGTTGTGTCTGTAGTAACGAATTATGAATTTTAGATCCATTTAAGTTGTTCATTACCTTACCCTTTTACCCTGAGATTACCCTGTGTTATGATTCAAGAGGTGGTAGCCACCCAAATAAATATAATATATAAAACACTTAAAAAAATTAAACCGAGACTACAAACTCAAAGATAAAATTTAGTTGTGGCTATTCGATCATCGCACCTCTCGATTCAGAACTCAGGGTAAGATCAGGGTAAAAGGCTACGCGGTTTCAAACAACTTTAATTGACTTTAAATTCATAACTTAACACTACAAACACAACAGTCAAAATAATTTGTGACCATCCCCTCTCGATTCGAAACTCAGGGTAAGCTCAGGGTGAAAGGGTAAGGTAATGGTCAACGTAAATTGACTAAACATTCATAACTCAACACTACAGACACAACAGTAAAAAAAAATTGTGACCATCTCCTCTCGATTCGAAACTCAGGGTAAGCTCAGGGTGAAAGGGTAAGGTAATGGTCAACTTAAATTGACCTTAAATTCATAATATGGCACTACAGACACCACAGTAAAATTTATTTGTGACCATCTACTCTCGATTCGAAACTCAGGGTAAGCTCATGGTGAAAGGGTAAGGTAATGGTCAACTTAAATGGACTTAAATTCATAATGCGTTACTACAGACACAACAGTAAAATTTATTTGTGACCATCCCCTCTCGTTTCGAAACTCAGGGTAAGCTCAGGGTGAAAGGGTAAGGTAATGGTCAACTTAAATGGACTTAAAATTCATAATGCGTTACTACAGACACAACAGTAAAATTTATTTGTTACCATCCCCTCTCGTTTCGAAACTCAGGGTAAGCTCAGGGTGAAAGGGTATAAGGTTATCGACAATTTTTATTCACTAGAAATCAATAACTTGAGACTACAAACACAATAGTCAAAATTATTTCTAGCTGTTACCTCCATATTTGAAACTCAGGGTAAGCTCAGGGTCAAAGTTGTTAGGTAAACGTTGATGGCATTTTGTATAAAACATGAAATATTAAATTTGATGGTGAAATTTATTTTTCAATATCTTTATTTGTTGCCGAGCTCAGGGTACTATCAGGGTCAAAGGTTCAAGTATCATATTTTTCAGGTACATTAACAATAAAAACATTTTATCTTGCACGTTTTTGCAAAGTTTCAGAGTTTTTGCTTTTTATTTACTAATTTTAGTATTTTTAAAAAACGCAACTTTTACCGCCTAATATTTTGCCCAAATCGGGCAAAAGGTCCCATCGACGGTCATAGAGGTCATAGGGTGTGTGGCTGAGTACCTAGATACCTGATCAAAACTTTTAACAAGGTCAAATGTAAGTGCGAAATCATTTTCAAAGTAAATCACTTTTTGATATATGCATATCACGTCAAGTAGTTTTAAAATATTTTTTATTTATATTATTTAGTAAAAAATCATTGCAAAAATCAATTATAATCAATAATTGTATCCCTAAGAATCAATACTGATTGATAAAAATAATTTTCATCTATTTTGAGCCTTGATATTACCGAAAAATTTGATCGCGGCAAGTATTTTTCCCTATGCTGCGTGACAAGTAGGACTAAATGACGTCACATTTTTATGACGTCACAAGAGAGCGGCCATGTTCCTTTTTTATGGTTTCGCGCCATCGTAAAGAAATCTTGCTCTAATTTAAAAAATAAATTTTTCTCAGTGCAAAAAAAAAAAAAAATTTGTGTTTCTGATTGCATTCTTCATCATTTTAAATAATAATTCAACTACATGGCCTGTACTCTAATCAGCATAGTAGTACAGTAGTAGTAGCATAGAGTAGTACAGCAACTTTAGTACTCTACGAAAGAAATTTTTATGTTTAAATATATATATGTACACATATATATATATATATATATATATATATATATATATATATATATATATATATATATATATATATATTTATATATATATATATATATATATATATATATATATATATATATATATATATATATATATATATATATATAATTTATATATATAGAATAATAATAATAATAGTTTTTCTGTCACATATATATATAACCAACGTAACTTGTTTAATTTTTTATGTCGCCAACAGCAAGCTTCAGTAAGCTAGGCCTGAGCTACCTTCCACTTTTACCGTCACGTGGTTTCCTCTTCCAGCCTTTTCCTTTTTTGCATTTTGAGTAAACATACTAAGCACTCGTTACGCATTTTTTTTTCCATTTTTCAAGTCAAATCTCGCAGTATACACCTGATTGCCCACCTTAACTCACACAAATTTATTATTTGTTATGTATTGAATAATAATATATAATAAAAGAAAGATATTAATTGATTCATTAATTTGCAGGGCGGAAAATAGAGGACAACGAAACAGAAATTTGAAACATACATGAAAGATGAGATATATCGAAACAGAAACAAGCATTTGGTTTTTATTAAATTTTAATTTATTTTCTTGCTATGTTTTTTATTATTTTTATTTAAATATAATTTAAAACATTTTATTTTTAAGATTTATATTATTATAATACTAATAGGAACGTATTTTTTTTTGGTTAAAAAAATTCCCGATAGAATTTTTATTTAATGTGTATACATATATAAATGTGTGTGCTTATGTATATTATTATTATTTTATATATATATATATTATATACATTCAGTGGCGTAGCCAGGGGGGGTTTAGGGTTTCAACCCCCCCCCCCCTGTGTATTTGGAAAATATATAAAATTTGAACAACAATTGTGCAACAAAAATCTTATTTTAGAAGAAAAATCATAAAAATATTCTCGCTTCGCTCGAATATGTTAAATTTTTTGTTTTTACTAATTTTACATTCTTCACTCTCACTGATACATAGTAGAGCGGTATAGACACTATTAGCTTTAAAGCTATAATACCAAATATTTTGTAGTATACAAACGACATACTACTATCCAAACGAGTTACTTTAGCTACGTACTACATTTCATTGTAAATTTTCTATTTTCCGTGTACAAAAAATATAACAGTAAAAACTGTCCAGTTTTCAAGGATATTAAATTCATACTAGTCCATATTCGATGATTTTTATTTTTGTGTGGTTGCAAAAAGTTACAAAAAAACTGCGGCGTAAGGCTAAAAACTCCCTATATGACACAGTCTTTGCAATTTCCATTATAATTTTTTATTAGTTTCTTGGGTTTTATTTCAAATTGCCCAGTTTTGTTTCGACTCTTATACGATCATTCTCTTTTGAATCTGTTGTTAACAAAAATAAGAAAGTAATAATAATAATAATACAAGAGAAAAATATGTATAGAGTTAATTAGTAAATATTTTTTTAAGTGTTGAATTAGTTAATATACTTATTAATTACCATGATATTTAAAAATTTTGTTTTACCCTTAAAACGTTATCACCAGATGCAGAAGTGATATATAGATTACCAAAAGGAAAGGACGAATAGACTAAAAAGAAGTAATCTTATGACATATATATAGCAAAAATTGCTTGCAATAAGCAATAAAAGTTGCTGAAATTCTTCTAATTTTAATTGATTTTTAATTTGCCGTAAAACAATATTACCTAATGAGAACTTAAAGTATCAAATAAAATAAGGCAAAATCTATATATACACTAAAAAAAACTTGCAGCTCGAATTATTTGAAGCTCAAAATTATTTTAAGGTTGTAATATTGAATTTTTTTAAATGATCTTTTAACTACGTAACGTTAAAATTTTCTTTCAGTAACGTTTAGGGATTTTTTTTTAAAGTTTCTATGTACTTCGGGTTGCCGTCATCAGGTGTTTTATGTACTGCGGACTGCGTAAATGCAGTGCTAAAATGAAATAATTTTTAGTGAATTTTAAAATAAATTTCTATTTAAAAAAATTCTTTAAGAAAATGTACCCTTAAAAATATTTTGAGCTTGAAAATATTGGTAGAAAGCGAGATCTGTATTTTGGCAAATTTCGGCAAAGAGGTTGCCTAATTATATAAATCGATTTAACTTTTTTTTTCTTATTTTTTATTTTTTTTTTTTTGCTTGCCTGCCATATTGTGTAATTGTGCTACACCAATACTGCTAGTCCCAGTCAAGACATTGACTAAATATCAAAAGTTTTGTCTCTAATATAAAATAATAATATTGTTCCAAGGAAAATGTATAGCATTGTAGAAGTATTGTCAATGTATTGTCACAAGCAAATCCACATTTTGGAACGTTCAAAATCTACAAGCTAAATTTTACCTCATTTAAAATTAAATGCGATATAAATACATTTCAAGTGCAAATTTCGTGGTCTCAAAAAAATTCACGCCTGCAGCAGGCTTTTGGGGGCTTCGCCCCCGCATCTCTATCGCCTGAACGCCCCGTGTGGTAAAATCCTGGCTACGCCACTGATATATATATATATATATATATATATATATATATATATATATATATATATATATATATATATATATATATATATATATATATATATATATATGTATATATATATACATACATATATATATATATATATATATATATATATATATATATATATATATATATATATATATATATATATACATACATATATATATATATATATATATATATATATATATATATATATATATAATACAGGGTGTCCGTTAAGTCTTTAAGGAATGTTAGACATTAAGAAAACACATAAGACTTAACGTAAAATTAATTTTTTATACATCAAATTAAAGCTTAGATTTTTACAATTTTGAATTTTAGCAGTTTTAAAATCAAATAAATATTAACTTTGCAAGTGGAGAAAAAGCAAAAGTAAGATTTTGCCGAACTTTCTTTTTTTTTTTTTAAATAAATATTTTGAAACTTTACATTATGGTGCTCCGTCCCGTCGTCAACAGCTTAACGCAAAATAAATAAATAAAACAAGTTCAATAAAAACTTTATCAAAATTTTACTCTACAAAATAAAGCAAGAAATTATTAAAGACATACCTTTATGTTCCTAAGTTGTTCTCTATAAATAAAAATTAATAACTTGGCAAGTCTTATAAATAATACATATTGTGTGTCATGAAAAATCATATTAAATTAAATATATAATAAATATTTAATATCATATTAAATATATATTAAATATTTAATATCATATTAAATTTGATTTCAAAATCATTCACGTATTATAAAGTTTTTTTGAAGATCACATCGATCGATATTTATTTATTATTTTTAATATAAATAATATACATTAAGTGTACACATATTTGTGTATTTGGTATTACACATAATCTTTATGGATACAAAATATTTTATTCCCCCCTCCCCCAATAATGTACATAAAAAATTGAAATATAACATTTTCATTTAATAAAACACTTTTCTGTGATGCACGAGTTAACATTATTATTATTTTTATTTAATCGTTAATCAGAACAGGTGTTAAAAATTAATGATTATTTTATTTCATTTGTTTCATGACATTTAAAACATTATTTTAATATTACAAAAATATAAAGGTTTTATTTGTATTATATATTTATATTTTATGGAAATGTTGATAAAAATGAAGAATGCTACACTTAAAGTACACAAAACACGTAGTAATCATTTTGAAGCTTTGATGCAAACTAACATCAGTCAAAATATATTTTCATTACCACCAGTCTTTACCGCAGCCTAGTTGTCTCATCAGACACGCACGCTCTTTCTCTCTCTCTCTCTCTCTCTCTCTCTCTCTCTCTCTCTCTCTCTCTCTCTCTCTCTCTCTCTCTCTCTCTCTCTCTCTCTCTATCTCTCTCTCTCTCTCTCTCTCTCTCTCTCTCTCTCTCTCTCTCTCTCTCTCTCTCTCTCTCTCTCTCTCTCTCTCTCTCTCTCTGTTTATAAAATCGATTTTAACACACCACGATACTTTTTATTTTTATATATTAATATATATACAGGGTCGGCTTGACTGTGCTGCGATCGCACCACAGGCCACGGTCACTCCAGTCCACAAAGAATAAGAAAAAAAAATCCGCCATAAGCTGATATTGTTTTTTGAAACAAATAAACACCACTGCCATAAATTTTTACTTTTAGGATATAATAATATTTGTTAATTTTATTACACTATAGCTACGACTGATATTATTTCCAAAATTTAACGCATAAAAAACATGTATTAATATTATTAAAAAATATATAACAAACCATATCAATAAATTATTATTTTGTTTTATATTTTTACAAATTATATACCTTATTTATACAATTAAATTTTAAATATTATTCAAAATAAATTACTGTAGAAAAGTATAAATAATTTTAGTGTATGTATATGTTTATATGTACTATAAAAAGTTGCTAAAAAATAATTTGTTATAAGTCAAATTTTCAGGGGGCTTCGCCCTTTACAAGGCCGGTTTGGAAGGCCTTAGTCTGGGAACCCAGACCGGGCCTTTGCTTCGCAGGTCTTTGGTTCAGAAGGAAAAAAAAAAAGAAAAGAAAGTAAAAAATAAAAGACAAAACAAGTGAACAGTTTTTTTGGAAAAACTTTCACTTTTTATTTTTTTATTTCACATTTTTATATTATTAAAAAAAAATAAACATCTAAATTGTCACCTTCCTTAAATTGTCAGTTTGAATTTTATATTGTATTTTTTAAACCTTTCGTAATTTTGTTTCTTCACTTTACTTCTTGGGTATCGTATTACCATATATGTTTAAACATAATTATATTTTTGAAAGCTTTTAATATAAAATGGTTTTAAACAAATTAAGCCCCACGCACGCAGAATTCTGTGGCTTGTACATCAGCATTACATTGCTCCTTTTTTTGTGATATTTTATATGTGTGAATTACAAATATAATGAGTTGCAATTTAAAGCAGTTCGAGCACCCGCCTGGGCAAAAATCTTTGGGTGCCCTTAAAAAAAAGGTTGAAAACTCGGGTTTTGGTTCTTGAGCTCAAGATTGAGCCAGCTCAAGTTGAACCCGTGAATGATCCGAGAAAAAATAAATCTAATTTCTTTGTAGTATTTCAAAGTTTGTTTGTATTTTTTAAAAATTAATTTACTACTTTTGACTTAAACAAACATTATATTAGTATACAATGAAAAGCGGGCTTTTTCCGTCATAGGCTCGAGAGCTTGTTTTTATACATCGGCTCAAATATTAAGGTTACCAAGTTTTAGCTCATTTTTCGGTTGTAAGCTTGATTTTTAAGCTGAACTCGGGCATAAAGTAGAACCGGTCTAAAAAAAATCAAACTTTTTATAGCTCTAAATATAAACCTTCATAGCGTTCTTGCTTTTACTTTTCTTTTCTATTTTACTTGACTTTTAAATAATATTTTCTAACAATTAATTATTCTTTCCTCCTTCAATGAATAATTATTTTTCTTCTATTATATACATTCATTTTTGTCTACTAAATTTTTAAGGTTAAGGCTTGCTGAAGAATAATTTTCACCTTCTCCTAAGAAGCGCCGGCGGCCAAAGCTCATGTAAATAACAGTATAATACATCAAATGCTATGGTTTATTTGTATACTTTTCAATATAAACAGTATGTAACATGCATTCTTATAGAACTTACCTAACAATTCTACTTACAAAAAGCTCATTGTGAACATTCAGGTATTACTAAACTAAACGATGTGTTCCAATCCGATCTCTTATTACTTTTCTGCAATGGCGTGACGATATAGTGTAAATAAATATGAGTAACTTGAGGTCATCAGAGGTCAGGCCACGACACTCTAAAAAAAATAAGCGATATAAAGCGTGTACAAAGTTTTGCAATGCTAGCTGTAATTAAGTATGCGGAATTGACGGTTATGACGTTGACAATTTATCGATAAATAAGTGTAAATGACGTCACAAGCGTTACAATCACAATGGAATAAACGTTAATCTTATTTATGGCTGGCGTATTACAAATCTATGAGTTTTCTATTCAGTCCCAACGCTTGTGACGTCACTAACATTTTTATCGTTAAAATTTTCAACGTTTAGTGGCGTCATAAACGTTGATTCCACAATACTTATATAGCATTTCAACGATGATTTTTTATTGGTTTAAAAGATTTCTTAGAATGTAGAATTTTTTAGTATGTTCAGTATTCCTCATTTTAATTCTCTCCCCCCCCCCCCCTCCCCTATATTTAATATCTTAGGTCCCTTTGTTTTGTCACCTATCTATACGAATATAAGCTTTATATTTTATTTTTGTTTTATCATTTTTTATTTTTTACGTACAATATATATGTGTGGCTGCTGTATTAAGGGGGTAGGTGACCGTCTAATATCTCGCAAACTAGGACGGTTGCGAATAATAATAATAACACAAAGTAAAGAAGAAATGTTACTTAAAAATTTAGTTATGTCAAATATGTGAAAATACGATCAAATATTTAAGTTATTACACTTTAAAGATAACATGTAAATGTGTAAATTTAAATTTGAGCGGGAAATTTTAGTCCAATTAGAAACTTTTTTACAATTAAAAATATCATTAAATTTTTTTTTGGTATAATTTTTTTTTTTTTTTTTAATTTTCTTGATTTTATTTCAACATCATAGTGTTTGTTTTATTGGAATTAAAGCATATACAAAAAATTATTGAAAAAATATAGTTCTTCTTTTAGCGATTTCCGGTCCAAGTCGGTCCCCCACCACCTTAAGTAATTTTACCTTTTTTCATCTTTTATAATTATTTTGTTTTAATAATATACTGTAAATACACATGCAAGATATATCATGTTACATGTTACATTTTATATATAAAAGCGCTGATACGACAATGTACGTACAACAATATACATCAACATCATTAAACTTTTTTATAAAATATATTCCTGAAATAAACCTAGCTACAAAATATTATAACTTTGAAAGCTATAGCGTTTGGCTTTTCATTAAAACTCGATCGCCGTGTAAAATGGGTGTTAAATTACATATTCTTATTAAAACAATATTTAATAATTATTTTAACATCCGTGTAGCATATAGACCCCTTTCACATCCTTGCGCTTTGTCGCCATGTTTGTGGTGCCTAATGTATTGCAGTCCAGCATAGGGGAAACATCATTTCTCCTAATTTTTTACTTAATAAGAGTTTATTTTAACTAGATGAATTTTTCTCATGTTCTTCGAGCTTATTAGAAGTTAAAAATTAGTCTTTGGTTGAGGTTTGCGGCTTCGTTTGCTATTAAAAAAATAAAAATGACATTTTTCCTATGCTGGCCTATGTATTCATAACCAGCAAAATGGCGGCTCTTAAATATGAGTGCAACCGGTCTAGAGAAGTAAAATAATTACTAGGAACCGGATATTCAGTTTTAAAAATGTATGTTTTCAGTATTGAATTCAGTCCAGTTTTTTTGGCATAATCAGTTTGCAAAAACAGCAAAATCACTTCACTTTCAGTTCAGTTATATACAAAAACAGTGAAATTTAGTTTTGATAACTTTTAACTTAGAAACATAAATTTAAAAATCAATAAAGAAGGATAAAATTTATATTTTTCATTAAAGAAAAAATAAATAAATAAAAAATTAAAATCAGTTAATTTTATTATCTGATGCAAACTGAACAAACTGCATGCAGATCCTTCGCGGTCTCTTATAATCTTCTTCTATATATTTTTAGTTATTTAATTAGCAATAATTGTATTATTAAATATATATTATTATCATTTATTTATTGTTATAATTATATTTATAAAGATATTTAGATATATATATATATAATTATTGACAAAGGAGTATGCCTTAATTTTTATATAATATATTTTATGTATCTCAAATCAATGTCTAAATGCTCACAGAAATAATTATAATTACGCTAATTATGCTACATTTATGTTTTTAAAGCATAATATTTAAAATGCTAAGTAATTCAGTATAGCATGCATAAATAGCTGCTGTATTGTAGAAATTGAACTAAAAAAGACCTGCCATATTTACTACGTATATAGCTATTTTGTCCGTGTTGTACACAGGGGCGGACTGGGCCTGCGCGGCTCTTCGAGATAACTAAGGAGACGGGCCCCATCCGCTGGGGGGCAAATCCCCCCAGAATCGCGCCGCAGCCGAAAATTTTACGAAAAAGGGGGCGTGGCTAGCTAATTTTAAGTAAAAATTACAATCATTTTACGTAAAGAAAAAAAAAAAAAAAAAAAAAAACAGGGTAAGAATAGAAAATAGTCATGTATAATAATATTATATTACTTTTACATGACTAGTAACCTTGATATCAAATTTTTTGTATGAATTTTGCTTTGGCAAAGTTCATCATCTTTTGAAGAAAAAGAAGAAGCAAAAAATAATAATAAAAAAAAAATAAAAAAAAAAATGACAAGAATTCTGAAAGTCCGTCATGAGACATTGGGTTTATATTAATTTATTTCTATTTAAAACTTTTATTTACAACCTAATAAGATTCAATGATTTCCTTCCTTGCCTTCATGCTTTTTTTTTTTTTTTTTTTTTTTTTGCCGTTTTTGCTGCGAAGACGGCACGACGGCCCTCTTTAGCCGCGGCCCTTCGAGATAATCTCGAAATCTCGGCGCTCAATCCGCCACTGGTTGTACAGAGGTTTTACTTAAATATATTTTTAC
Organism: Ecdyonurus torrentis; assembly: GCA_949318235.1. NCBI lineage: Eukaryota > Metazoa > Arthropoda > Insecta > Ephemeroptera > Heptageniidae > Ecdyonurus > Ecdyonurus torrentis. The sequence continues at coordinate 1,380,166 of OX439136.1, forward strand.
GGGCTGATATTATATGGCCGTACAATGCAATCAAATAGAGATTTCAGTTGACACAAAGATAATTTAAAAAAAAATCATGTGATTTCCATTATTATATAGAATTTTTTTTAATAAAAAGACTCTACATATCCTATGTGCTTAAATAAATAAATAAATAGGTACAAATAATGTAAATTTGATCATGCTTATACAGCTATATCGTGAATTTACTTTAAATTCTATTCCCTTTTTCTATTTTTAGTTATTTTATTAGCACCAGGGCCAGCTTGACCGTGGTAAAAACTGTGTGGTCAGTCCGGGCCACAAGAACAAAAAAAAAAAAAAAAAAAAACGCTATCAGCTGAAATTGTTTCTTGAAACCAATAAATACCCCTGCCATAAACTTTTGCTTTGAGAATATAATATTATGTGATTGATTGATATAACGTTTTTTACTGGCCCACGTTTTAATGTGCCGTGGGACGTGGGGTCACATGCACATGAATTTAATTCAGTCGCGGCACTAAATTTGACCAGTCGAGGCTCCTCCTCGAGATGTAAACCGTTCCGTCTTTCTAGGCGGAACAGTAACCGATTATGAAGAAGTACTGGCCGAAGACGTCCACATCCAAGGTCCGTGGTAAATGTGTGCAGACAAGACCCGGAGCGAAACTATGTCGCCCAATCAGCCTCTACACTATTTCCACCTCACTTTAACTATGACCTATGGTATATGTCCTCCTCTGCATGCACTCCACGTGGTAAACGATTATGAAGATGGATTTATTGCAGGGCTTAAAGTAAGCCGGAACGCACCGGTACGCCGTACCGGTAAGAATTTGTCTGCCGGAACGCAGTTCCGGTAAGAAAAATTTGAGGTAAAACAAATATATTCAAATTTATTTGAGTTTTCGTAAATTATTTTATAGTTCAGTTTTTTTTTTTTTTTTTTTTTTTTTTATACATCTACTGAACCCATTGCGAGATGACATGAAATATCACCAGAATCAAACTTATATTTCCATTGGTTTTCTATAAATTGGCTTTTTTATATAATCAATTTATTTTATAATTTTAAAATTAAAAGTGATGATTTTTTGCTGAATTTATAGATTATCAAAAAAGTAATCTATAAATTCTATGAGCATACCTATAAAAAAATAAATAGAATAAAATGTTTCTCAAATTTCACTCACAAGTCAGCATATTTTCATCAAATAATCAATCAAAATGATATGGCATTGCACACTCATAATTTTAATATTAACCATTAACCTTTGAAAATATAAAAAAAATCTTGTCTTTTGTTTTCCTAAATTAAATTTGAAAAAAGAAAGTTGTTTCACAATACAGTACATATATTAATATTATATCTTTATCTAAATAAATATTTTTAGATATTTTATAAATATTTTATAAATATCTTTTATCTTTAGTCTTTTTTTTTTTTTTTTTTTTTTTTACATAAATATTTCTTCCAGAGAACCAATGTAACTTATTCAATTTTATTTTATTGATACAATTACTATGATACTCACTTTGAAATGGTATCGAGGAAGTATGTGAAAAGTAAAAGAATCAGTCCATAATGAATAAAAATAAAGTTGAACTTGATATACAACGATGATCCTCGTCACTAAAAAAATATACAGTATATATCAAGATCATACGTAATAATACGTAATAGTCAACTTCACATAATCAGCACTTGTCACACTGGCAGGGCCATCATTAGTTTTATGTTAATTTTGGCCTGGTATAAAGCAATTACCATGTTAAATTGAGGGTTTTGATTTTTTAATTTCTCGCTTCAGAATAGACAATGAAAGCATTAAATAGAATATAATAGAATAGACGAGAAAACCAAGGTGGAAAATCTTCGATTAAAATTCGAGTTTTCAACCAAAAGTTATGAAATTTTTACCAGAGATAGTAGATCTTTTTATGCTCTATCAGCTAAAATATGTAATAAAAACTACCCCCAAAATTTCGCTTTCCTTGCCAATTGTTAAAATACGTTAAATCGCACATCATTAAAGCACAACTCACAAAGTATTTAGGACACGTTAACGAGCCCCAGTAGTAAAAGGAACAAGGTGAAAAAATGTGTTCAAAGTTGACTCTAAATGAGGATCTGAGTTCTACTAGAAATTTTAGTTTGTCAAAGTTAAATTTTTAAATATGGATCAAAAGGACAGTTTATTATCATATTTGAAATATTAACAATGAGAAACTGATATTTCTAGAAGAACCCACATCCTCATTTGGAGTCAACTTTCAGCACGTTTTTCACCTCGTTTCTTTTACTAAGGCTCGCAAGCATTTACGTCCTAAATACGTTTTGAGTTTTGCTATTTACTTTATTATGATGTACTATTTAAAGTGTTATTATAATAATTCTGAAGCAAGAATTTCAAAAATCAAAACCCTCAATTTAGCATGGTAAGCCAAATTTAAAATTAGGTTGACAGCGATCAAACTGATGACTTTGCAAGTGACCAGTGCTGATTATGTGAATAAGTTGCATATTAAGTATTATTCACATGACGCGTAAATTTGACGCGCGTCAACGTGCGTCGACGCGCGTAACAAAGTTGGATCAATGTAAACAAATGGAGCCGTTGACATGGTTTTTGAAAATTAAATGTGAACGGCTCCATTTGTTTACATTGTTCCAGCTTTGTTACGCGCGTCGACGCACGTTGACACGCGTCAAATTGACGCGTCATGTGAATAATGCTTTTTATGCTGAACATCCATGTTTTGAACATATTAATCTTATAGTACAGGGTGTCCGTAAAGTCTTTGAGGATGTTTAGACATAACGAAAACACCCAAGACTTAACGTAAAATTAACTTTTTATACATCAAATTAAAGCTTAGATTTTTACAATTTTGAAAATTTAAACAGTTTTAAAATCAAATAATTATTAACTTTGCTAGAGGAGAAAAAGCAAAAAGTGAGATTTTGGCGATTTTTTTTCTTTTTAACGTTTTTTTTTTATTTTTTTTATTTTTTTTTTTAACTTTACATAATGGTATCCCTACGTGGGCACCGTTGGCTGCGCGATAGACGTCCAGACGTACCTCTAGCTCGCGTCACACATTATGGAGCATCTGCGGCTAAAGGACTGGATGGTGGCGGTGATCCTCTGCTTCAGCTCTTGCACGTCATTCACTGGTGTTTTGAAGACTTTATCCTTGACGTAGCCCCAGAGGAAGAAATCTGGGGGGGGGGGGGCTGAGGTCAAGTGATCTTGGGGCACATACCATAGGTCCATCTCGACAAAGGCATCTACCTGGAAACACCGTACTAAGCGTATAAGGAAATATATATATATATATATATATATATATATATATATATATATATATATATATATATATATTATACCTTTTACTAATTTTATTTAAAAATTTTATTGCAAGTTCAAGTAGATAGAAAGTTATTTTATAGAAAATAAAAAGCGTATATGCCATGCACTTGCGCGCCAAGTGCTCCTCCCTCAGAAAATTTCATTGGCTTATATTTAAGTAAAACTATTTGTAATAGTATGACCTATAAGTGCACACCACACCTTATTTTAATATGAGTAGTATATTTAAAAAAATGCAATTTCTTTAATTGAAGGCTAAATAAGCTGTATTTTAAAATTGCAATGTATAAAAGATGGCAACCAGAAATACAGTATTACTCGTTTCAGTATTCATCCCTACAAGCTTTAAAAACAAAATATAAAAAATATTATATAATAATACTGAGCACTTCAAACAATTATGCGTAATAATTGCGTACTTATCAAACAATCTGTGGAAAAAAATAAACTGTGAAAGTTTGAGAATAGGGGAAAAATGAAATTTGGAAGTTCATATTCATACGACTTGCATTATAT
>OX439136.1:1384237-1519237 GCA_949318235.1 Ecdyonurus torrentis
CACACACACACATATCATGACGCCATAGTCCCTTTCGGGGTAGGCCTGGAGGAATCCTTTCTAGTAAGAGGGCTTACAATGATCTGTGGCTTTATATATATATATATATATATATATATATATATATATATATATATATATATATATATATATATATATATATATATATATATATATATATATATATATATATATATATATATATATATATATATATATATTAAGGATCAAGTGTTATACTGTATAAAATACTTTATATTTATACAGTATTATGTATATATACTGTATATACATGCATTTTATTAAAAATATACACAAATATAACCATTGTATTGAAATTACAAAATTTTCAACCATATCAAAAGTAATAAACTATCCATATAATATAGACAAAGATATCCATTGTGTCCACTACTTCATAGTCAAGGTATATAAGTTATATCTGCTCGTACTCAGTGGTAAAAGTGGAATGAAAAGTGAGAGTACACGCCAGGTAGAGAGCAACCATGATGCTGCGGGGGGGTGCAGGGGGGTTATCTCCCTGCTGGGGGTTGCGGGGGGCGGGCTGCGCCCCCGCAAAATTTTTGTGAAAATTTGATGGAAAAAAACACATTTTTGTGCATTTTCTAAGGCAAAATATTTATATTTTTAATTGATTCTTACTCATTTAAATAAATATTTATGAAAGAGTAACCATCATAGTTTTTGCTATGAACAATATTCAAATCAATTGGAAATAATATGCAGATAATTATAATGAATTAAATTCAATAAAGCAAGCCAATCGTTAAACCTATTTTATTTTAGTTTTTTTATTATAATTTTATTAATTTGATTATTTATTACCAATAATAAAGTTATAAAATTACTGTACTAGAAATTGGTATGCTTTTCTTTTACAATTTTTTTATTATTTTATTCAATATCGATAGATCGCATTGAGATATATATAGCCGTGCTCATGATACGGCCGTGTCTAAATTTACAAATTTATAGGATAAATTTGACGAAATGCCAGGGGGTTTTCGGTTTTGACTGGCGGTTTTTCTCTCATCTCAAACAATTTTATTGTAAATAATTTCGTACGTAGAACACCATAATGACAACAATTCTAATTATAGGTATTTTAATTTTTTTTGAATAGCCGCGACCCTAGAAAATGCAAAAAAAAAAAATTAAATAAAAATAAGAAAAGCACAGCTTCTTTTTCATTTTTGGTCTGCAACGTTATATTTTGATTTCAAACTATTAAGGAAAGAAAAGATTTCCAAAAAATTAATTTTAATAAATTAATTCCGATTAATTCATTAATCTACTAATTTTTGAAAATTCGCGCATTAAATAACACTTTTACTGTAAAATAATTTTTTTGGAAATCTTTTATAAACTCTTTATTTATACCAAGCTACTTCATACCCTATGTTATATTGTATCTCCCTTTTCAAGCATATTGCTGTTTTCGTCAACCAGGGGGCTCTGGCTGACTTCGCGAACACCCCACCCACCCACCCTCACACGATGCATTCGAACACTCATCCCTCCCTTTCGTATATAACATTTTGCCTTTTTCATATATATATATTTTTTTTCTTTTGCGCGATCTTTTTCAAGAGGAGGTGAAAACTATCAATGCATTACTTGACTTCTAATTGTCGTAGAATCATGAATGAAACGAGAAAATAAGTTATTTTTTTCCAAAACTATGTAATAATTGATAAAATTAAGGCTATCATGAATATTTAAGAAAGTTAATATTTCGATTGAACTTTTATTACTCTTGCGGTTTCATGCTGTGACTACCCTTCCCGGTCCTTTTAGGGAGGGGGTGAAAAATATCAATCCATTACTTGACTTCTAATTGTCGTAGAATCATGAATGAAACGAGAAAATAAGTTATTTTTTTCCAAAACTATGTAATAATTGATAAAATTAAGGCTACCATGAATATTTAAGAAAGTTAATATTTCGATTTAATTTTTATTACTCTTGTGGTTTCATGCTGTGCCTACCCTAAATTTCCGGTTGCCTCGTCCCCCTCCTCCCCCGTTGGAGGGAGATTGTAAACTTTTCTTTCATACTGAAAAAGACCTTTCGAGGGTAAGAAAAAGGGACAATGAGTACAACTACTGCCATCCAGTGATCAGAAACACGATGAGAAAAAACGGCGACATTCCGTCCATATGGTCTAGAGTTATATATATTCTTTATTATATGTTTATACTTTCACTTTTTTTTTCACTTTGAATAATATGCCACAATTGGAAACATTTAAATCACCCAGATGAGCTATAAAATAGAAATCAATTGGAAGTGACTATATAATATTGAATTTGTGGAAATTATTTTCACACGTCATTAAATTTTTATTTAAAAAAAGAATTTAAATAGAAACCTATGTTTTATGCTAGAATTCAAATGGAAAGTTTTTAATAATGTAGAAATTATTTAGAAAATTTGCTTAAAAGATTTCTTATTGCAGTGTAAATGTTTGGAAGTGTTTTTTATTCCATATAGAATTGCAATAGAATTCAAATTCATTTTTTAGAATTGCACTCTACATTTTTTCGAAGTCTTTTATTTTTATGTGGGTACTTGGATCATTTGTTGTTGTTGTTGATGTTGTTTCTGTAGTATTTGAGTTTTCATCATCCTCAAAACTTAATTTTTGTTTTTTACTATCAAAAAACAAATCACTTATTTTTAATTGTCTTTTAGCCATAATAACTATTTAAGTTTACTTGCTTCACTTCTTGTTTATAAATTTAAAAAACATGGCACCGCAGATGCATGAGCACTGAACTGAACTTAATTTTAAGCAAATCAATTATTTACAAAAGCAAAAGGAAACCAAACATTCAAATTGCAAAACTTATACGCTGAAAGTGAGTATTTGAAAATATATTTATATTTCTTTATTTATTTTATAGTTTTTCTCCGAAAACGTTGATTTTTTAATAATAATGTTACATTTTTTAAATTTATCAAGAGTACACCCGAATTCTCGAGGCCAAACAGCGTGTCCACATGTGTACCCTCACTTTTTCCACTGCTCGTACTATACACAGGACACAGAGGTAATCGTGAAAATTCTTAATTAAGAGGTCGAAAGAAAAATAATCAATTATTATTTTTAATTTAAGAGGGGAGAGATTTCTTATTGTTCCGAAGCAAAATTTAATTATAAGCACTTTAAATGTCAAGTATATATATAAAGAAATCACGACTTTTATTTAATAATTAATACTCTTGCAGGGTATCTTTTAGTGGGTAGTTCTGACTTGGTTGGGCAGCTCTGAAAGATTTTGAGCAGTTCTAAAGCAAAATTTGGGCAGTTGACATTTTAGAAGAAAAGGTGAACAGGTCATTTTGAAAACCAGAAAGTTTTTAATTTTATGAAAAATTAATCTGTTTCAGAATATTTTTATTGTTAAATCATGCCAGTTACCCAGGTGTCCATTTTCAATATTTTTTCCCTTGTTTTTTTCTTTTTCTACGCACAAATTTGCATTATTTATAGCAAATATTTCCTACACTTCTGTTTAGGAAAAAAAAAAAAAAAAAAAAACTTGGAAAATTCACAAATGTGTACAGTATATCAGAATTTACAATGCTCACTTAGCCTTATTCTGCTTGCAATTTTGTTTCCCAACGTATAAGAAAAAAAAATATTAAAAAAAAAATAATAATAATAATAAATAATAAAACTGATTATAAAATTTAGATAAAAATAATTACAGCATTTATGCACGCAAAATGCTTCGTAAAATTGAACTCCGTGCTTGCCTTGTTTTTTTATTTTATAAAAAAATAGCTGATTTTTCTGGTTATAAGTACTATTTATAGGATATATTTGTTCTTTTTTCTTTTTTTTCTTCTTTTTTTTTCTTCAGAATGATGAAATTCACATAGTCAAGAGCAAAGTTAAGTCAATCACTGGCATGAGGATCATTATATATCTTAAATTGCAACCTGGCTTAACACGTTAAATTAAGGGGCTTAAATTTTCATTTTTTTTTCATTCAGAATTGCTAAAACACTTTAAATTGAAAACCACAACAATAAAAAGCACAACTCCAAAACTATGTAGGACTTGAACGAGCCTCAGTTAAAGGAACGAAGTGAAAAATGTTCTCAAAGTAGATTCCAAACGAGAATCTGGACTGTGTGGATCTTGGAGGTTTGGATTGCAGCAGAAATGTCAGTTTCTTGTTCTTGACCATTCGAATATAGTAATATGTCATTTCAAACCATATTTAAGCTTCAAGGAAATACATTTTGTGGCACAAAATTACCCCTTACTTAAAGTCAACTTTGCGCACCGATTTTGAAAATCGTTCCTTTAACTGCGGATTAAGCTCGCTCATGTCCTAAATAATTTTTGACATGTGCCTTTACTTTATGGTAACTTTACTTGTGCTTTAGTGATTTTGAAGAAAGCAATTTAAAATTGATCGACCTTATGACCCTTTGCTAGTGACAAAGTGTCATTATTATGCGAGCCTAATTTTTTAAAAAGAAATATTTATTAATATATTTTTCAAAAAAAAAATGGAACTATAGCAAATTTTATAATAACTGATCAAGGAACTATAAATGTTATAATATGTATAGAGCGAGAGTTATCAAAATTTTTAAACAAACCCAATGGACAATGGACCACTTCCATCATTTCGTATGGAAAATCGTTATCATGAATACGTTACATATATTTAAAGAAAAAAAGGTTGCAAGTGTTTTATTACAATTACATTGTATTTGAACAAATGAAAAATGATCAAATTTCGCGATTGAAGCCCTTGAAGTATATAAAAATGCAATAATTTATTTGAAAGCAGCAGTCTTATAAAAAATAAAAAGAAGAAGAAAAAAAAATAAATGTAATGTTTTTTAAATTACATATTATACTAATTTATACTTTAATTTCTCAGTTGTTTTGAAATATTAATTATTAAAAAAGTGACAAACTTGCAGAGACAATATATCCAATCAAAAACAAAAATACCCTCACCAAATCGCTCCGAATCGATCACATGACTACCTGAAAAAAAATCGCGCCTGCGGCGGGCTCCCCCCCTCCCCCCAATCATTCGAAGACTTTCCCAGGATTTGGGAAGTTCTGAATTTTCCTTAAAAAATACCCTGTAATGAATGTGACATTAATATCAATCTGGTAAACGTAAAATTAATATTAAGCGAATATTGGTCTTCGTATAAAAAAAACAAGCATGCGTAAAAAATAAATATAAAAAAAAAATTTGGAGCTTTTAAAAACAGAAAAAACATTTATGTAACATTAACCGAACAATTATCTTTTATAAGTTTATCAAAAATTGCAACAAATTTTATTCCAGGACTCAATTAAGATAAACCACTAATAATAATTTCAGCACATTTTTACTTTTTTTTTATCGATCCTTTAAAGGCGTAGAACACCTTTGAACAAAAAATTTGTGTAATATCCTATAACAAGCCTGAAAATCAACGTTGATTTCACCGAAGTCATTGATTTCTAGTTTATTTTCCATTCACAAAATGCCACTGGCGATCACTGACGTCATAGCTCGCATGTTTTACGCGCGCATAAACCGGGTGAGCTGTGACGTCAGTGACCACCAGTGGCATTTTGTGAATAATGGAAAATAAACTAGAAATCAATGACAGTAGAGAGGGGTGGCAGGTTCTGTTCTAGATATGATAACATGGTGTTCCTATGCTAATGCATGTTAAATTTTAAGGAGCCAAGGAGCCATTCTCCTGCCTACCCAACTGTATAGTAAAATATATACATACAGAATATAGTATAGCGTTTTCAATAGCTTATACATGTTTTTATTGTATTAATAATAACATATAGTACTATATACACGAGAATTTCATATTATAAAATATAATATGTATACGTTATATTAACCATGCCCAGTATATATAAATGTTTCTTATAGTTATATAGGTATTATTAACGTGTATATATAAAACATACATATATACGCTGTATACTTGCTTTACCTAGAGATAAAAATTTCACATATTATACAAGTTAATGTCGCGAAATCCTATATCGTGTATTCTATTTCTTGCTTTGTCCGCACAATTATTATTTCATTTCTTGCTTTATTCGTATAAGAGATTACATTAAAACAATATATAGTAATACAAACACGACAAAATCATCATACAGTATATTATACATTGTATAAAACATTTTATTTTATGTCCAACTTTTATATTAGATGTTATAAATACTGCTATATATGCCGCTGCATGTACGGTATATGATTAAACAAAGCATCATTTAATGTATAACTGTGACATAATTGTCTTATCATCACAAAATGCACTCTCTCTTTATGTGTAATTCTTTGTACATATACTTTGTAAGATTTTTATTTTCTCGCGTAACCATATATATAATATTATAACTGCGTGTTATATCTATATATTAATATATACACATATATAGAGTTTTAATATGTATATTATATTATAGTAAAGTTATATCATTATATTATAAATGATACATACTAATGTTTTAATGTATATTTTATATATACATGTATAGTTGTATATTTTACATCAAGACATGTAAAAATAAAAATTGCGTCGCAAGTTGCATACTTTCAGAAAGATGTCGTTTCTTTATTTAGTATTTAAGAAGGCAGTTCTCAAATCATAATGTCTTTATAAGAAAAAAATACTGAAATGAGATCTAATATTTGTTTATATATTGATTATTAATGATCGATAATTTAAACAAAACCATAAGTTTCATTGTAAATGAGTAGCTTTATCATATTGATTTGTTATATCTCAATTTAAAATAATTTTACGGGACTAAAATTTATTTTGAAATTTCAAGTAATCATATTTCGAAATAGGCTGTGAATTGGTAGGGCAGATGTGGTGGACAAGAAAAAACTTAATTCGCAGCTACTACTGAGAGGTTAGTAGTTGCAATATTTGATCCTCGGATCACACAGAGGTCCTGTACCAAATTTTATCAGGACCTCTGTTCATAATTTATGAGATTTTTAGAGTTTTTCATGGAAGATTGAAATCCTTATGTTGAATACTTGGAGCAAGCGCACAGTAGTACAGTACTTCTAACTGCAAGACTAAGGCTGGACCAAGAATATTCAATGTGAGTATATCTAATGAAATAATTTTTTTTTCCTTTTCATATGGTAAGATATGATAGTTTTTACATCATGGACAGCCACAGAAGAGAGAACGCAAAGCGGCACGCTGTAGACGGCCAGAGAAGAGATATTATACGTTGGCAACATAGCATACCCCATACGTCAAGCAGTAAATTACTTTATTTTCAGTGCATGTAAATGAAGTACATAATATTTTATTTTCAGTGCATTTAAATGAAGTAAATGAAGTAGCTAATAATTACACACTAATAATATCTTAGGAATATTTCATGACATGGACAGCCAGAGAAGAGATGTATTCAAGACCTATGCTATGTGGCTATACTATGGGGATAACATGGTGTGATGCATAAATCGAGCAGCTTATATTATATTTTCAGCGCATGTAAATGAAGTATTTTTTTTTATTCTTGTAAAATGAAGTAATTGAAGTACACAATTTTTATAGGCTTATAATAACTTAGGAATATTTCGCAAACCAAGAGAAGGGCTGTATGTGTCAAAACCTTATGCATTATGTATAACATGACAAAATGCATACATTGTGCTAATGTTATTTTTTTTCTTTTCAGCGCATGTATATTTTTAAAGTACAATTTATTTTTGTTTAAATGCCTATTATAATCGAAGTATATAACTTTAACAGTACATTATTATCTTAACAATATAATAGCTTATAATACATATATATATATATATATATATATATATATATATATATATATATATATATATATATATATATATATATATATATATATATATATATATATATATATATATATATATATATATATATATATATATATATATATATATATATATATATATATCGATGCCTCCGCGTCAAAAGCGAGCATCTACACTTTCCAGATTTCCGACAAAACGACTATCTACACTTTCCGCCGCCGAGCATCTGCAATGTTAAGCTTATGGCCGCTAGTCGGGTTACAGTGCTGCTCGGAAAGTGTAGATAGTCGTTTTGTCGGAAATCTGGAAAGTGTAGATGCTCGCTTTTGACGCGGAGGCATCGATATATATATATATATATATATATATATATATATACATATATAAATACGTATATATATATATATATATATATAATATATATATATATGTATATATATATATATATATATTAAAACGCATACAGTAAAGTTTGCATAATATATATATATATATATATATATATATATATATATATATATATATATATATATACCAAAATCATATATAAATTTTCTTTCATTTGATACGTATATTATAGCAATGCTAGAGCATTGAGTTATTTGATTTTCACTCAAAAACCAGCATCATAATATATGTAACTGAAGCATTGTCTTAGTATAGCAAGATGCTCTCTATCGTTCTGTCTGTCTGTCTGTCTGTCTGTCTGTCTGTCTCTCTCTCTCTCTCTCTCTCTCTCTCTCTCTCTCTCTCTCTCTCTCACTCTCTCCTTTCCGCCGCAAATTCTTCGTACTTAATATACATAATACTACGTACGTCTGTAACTTTTGTTTTTCGCACTTGCATATTAAAGCATATAGTGCATGAGTGCCATACGCACAGTATAGTTAAAATATTTTTTATTGTGTTTATTATTTTAAGTACACCTAATTCTTCATTATATTAAAAAAATATACTCTAAATTATGTATATATATATAACAAAGATGACAAGATGTGCAATATATTGTTTGATATGCTGATGCGCGCATGATTTTTTATTGTTACTCACAAGGGCGGGTATTGTATGATGACAGCCGGATAAGGCTGAAATTTGGTGTGGTGGATGCGACCTCCCTACAGAAGGATACCCCATAAAATATTTCGTCCCCTAACAAACTTTTACGGGAGCTAGGGCCCAAAACGTAAAACATAGGTTTTACATGTGAATCAATGGGATTTGAATTAGACCCAAATTTTTATTTTCATACGATGGTGTTCAAAGGGTCAAATATATATGTAAAAAGTGACACACTTTTCGAAAATAAAAGTTAAAAAATCCTAACTTGAAAATTAAGGGCCCCAGGGCCCCTAATGTGTCAAATCCCCGTACTTAAGGCGCTTTTATTTTTACTGTAGTAATTCAGAATTTTGTTGGATCATATTTATATGCCTACAATCTTAAAGGCAATAAAATGTACAATCGATTGATATGCATAAAGTGCTTTTTTCATTAAAATCAAAGCCAAAAGTGGGCCCAGAATGTAAAAAATGGTCAATTTTATGGCTCCGCAGGAGTAACACGCTTCTTTAGCATGGGATCAAATACGGAATTTTTTAAGTTTTTTGTATAAAAACGAATGAAAGTCTGCAGAGTCTTATGTAATAAACCACTCCCTTTTCGACAAAATTTTTTTTGTAATTTTAAACTTCAAATTAGGGACCCCAGGGGCCCTGCATCATATACGTGTACTGTACAATATATATAAGGCTCAAAATTGATCAAAAATATAAATTTACGCAGTTTGCAGAAAAATTAATATTTTGAAAAACTAATACCATTTTCGGTTTCCCTGTGCCTAAATTGACCTAAATTCTTGTAAAACACACATTTAATAGACTTGTTTTTTGTTTTTTGTTTTTTACAAAAATCAAGCCAAAATTTTTTTTTTACATTCTGGGCCCGCTTTTGGCTTTGATTTTTATGAAAAAAGCACTTTATGCATATCAATCGATTGGACATTTTATTGCCTTTAAGATTGTAGGCATATAAATATGATCCAACAAAATTCTGAATTACTACAGTAAAAATAAGCGCCTTAAGTACGGGGATTTGACACATTAGGGGCCCTGGGGCCCTTAATTTTCAAGTTACGATTTTTTAACTTTTATTTTCGAAAAGTGTGTCACTTTTTACATATAATTTGACCCTTTGAACACCATCGTATGAAAATAAAAATTTGGGTCTAATTCTAATTCGAGTCCCATTGATTTACATGTAAAACCTATGTTTTACGTTTTGGGACCTAGCTCCCGTAAAAGTTCGTTAGGGGGCGAAATATTTTATGTGGTATCCTTCTGTAGGGAGGTTATCCACCGCACCAAATTTCAGCCTTATCCAGTTGTCATCATACGAATACCCTCCCTTGTCAGATAAAGTAAAGCATCATAATGTGTAGATAACTGCAGCTTGGTCTCAGCATTGCAAGATGCTCTCTCTCTCTTTCTTTCTTCAAGTTAAAAATTTTATGTTATCTACGTATATATGTATTTTGTATTGTATTTTGAATATTACATAAGTTTTTATTTTGCAATTGGATAGTGCTATAAATGAGTGTTGTTCGTATATAAATATAGTTACATATATTTTTTTATTGTGTATAACATATTATAAACTTATAAGTATTGTTTAAAAAAGAAAATAAAGAGAATAGCACAAATGCATTTTTTTCCCTGGGTCCGCGGACCAGAAATTTTTTTAGACGGGTCCGGGACCAGTCTTTGTTTTTGTTGGGTTGCGGACCCGGATCAAAAGGACCAACCCAAAATTTTGGGTTCTTGCTGCAATTGGGTCAGGGTCCAGCTCCAAACCCCTGGTATACTGCGTATAGTTAGAAATGACGGAACAACAAAATGCCGCTTAAATTAAACGGGTAGCTTTAACTAAATAAGAAACGTTTAAACTAAAAGGCTACCCGTTTAGTTAAAACGGGTAGCTGTTTTAACTAAACGGGTAGCTGTTTAAACTAAACGGGTAGCTGTTTAAACTAAACGCGTAGCATAAAATAATTAACGTGCTAATACAAAAAAAAAATATAATACCACATTACACTGTTTATACTTTTAATTCTAAACGTTTTCATATGGTTACAAGTATATTATAAAAAAACACTATTAATAACATACTTTATATGCTTTGGATACTTTTAATATTGATATATTTTATCATTACTATTTATTTTTTTTAAATTGACACATATTTAGAATAAAAAAATAAAAATGCTTTACAACATAACGTCATTGATAGAGCTTAAGGCGGTGGGGGGACCGACTTGGACCGGAAATCGCTAAAAGAAGAACTATATTTTCCAAATAATTTTTTGTACATGATTAAATTCCAATAAAACAAACACCATAATTTTCAAATAAATCAAGTAAATTTAAAATATATTTTTTATACCAAAAAAATTTTTAATGATATTTTTAATTTTTTTATACCAAAAAAAAATTTAATGATATTTTTAATTGTAAAAAAGTTTCTAATTTGACTAAAATTTCCCGCTCAAATTTAAATTTACACATTTACATGTTATCTTTAAAGTGTAATAACTTAAATATTTGATCGTGTTTTCACATGTTTGACATAACTAAATTTTTAAGTAACATTTCTTCTTTACTTTGTGTTATTTATTATTATTCGCAACCGTCCTAATTTGCGAGATATCAGTCGGACACCTACCCCCTTAAGAAATAAAATATTATAGATACGAAATTCAATTTCTGAAATTATGTTGCTTATGTATTTGCAATGCAGTTTAATTTTTAATTTATTAAGTTAAGTTTATTTCTAAAATAAAAAAACTGCATAAAAAGGGGTTGTGAGTATCTTATGCTTATGAGTGAGTATGCTCTCAAAAATATTACTAAGTATTTTTAAACTGGTAAATCGAGTACTTTTTCCATCCCATGTTATGTAGCACTAACTTATGACGTCAACTTTCAAAATCATTTATGGATATAACCCATAATATACTCAAAATAAAAAATGTTGCCGCTGTGATTCTGTAAGAAAACATGCAAGTGAAATTTTTAGCAAGCAAAAGGTATAAGCATTTAAACTATATACTAACATTTTCATATTAGAGTATGTTGTATCAAAAAAATCTTTAATATGCGCATGTTTTGAGCTAAGCATTGACTGTTGTACTGTGTATTTTATACACATCTAAAATAAAAACTATATAATCTGCACAAAATGCTTTAAAGTGTATGTATTATAGGGAAAAAAATGCATTAGTGCTATTCTCTTTATTTTCTTTTTTAAACAATACTAATAAGTTTATAATATGTTATACACAATAAAAAAATATATGTTACTATATTTATATACGTATAACACTCATATTTATAGCACTATACAATTGCAAAATAAAAACTTATGTAATATTCAAAATACAATACAAAATACATATATACGTAGATAACATAAAATTTTTAACTTGAAGAAAGAGAGAGAAAGAGAGCATCTTGCAATGCTGAGACCAAGCTGCAGTTATCTACACATTATGATGCTTTACTTTATCTGAGTAACAATCAAAAATCATGCGCGCATCAGCATATCAAACAGTACAGTAGGATTTTTTTTAAATATGGGACAAAAGGATTTTGCCGAATATGCCGCGCGAATGAAATCGCTAGAAAATAATTGTCACAACAACAGTTAGGTGTGTCTACTGCTGTATTTCTCCCCCTTCCTGTATGATTGGTATAAAAATTATTATACTATGTGAGCACCAAAATTTGCTTGCCTTCTTGACCAGCCGTCTGGTGCACGCTAGCGCACACCTTTGTTCTCTCTCTCTCTCTCTCTCTCTCTCTCTCTCTCTATCTCTCTCTCTCTGCTGTCATTGCATGATATTTTTCTCGAGACAGGATAAGAGAGAGAGAGAGAGAAAGAAAAAAAATCAATTACTAAAATTTGACAACCATAAAATATATAATCAATTTCAACATAAATAAACAGTAATAATAAAATGAGAGAGAGAGAGAGAGAGAGAGAGAGAGAGAGAGAGAGAGAGAGAGAGAGAGAGAGAGAGAGAGAGAGAAATGAAGGTGATAGTTTGCTGTCTAGTTTGGTTTTGCATGATACTCACACAGGAAGTGAGACAGTAGCTGGACAGTAGCAGAGAGAGGAGAGAGAGAGAGAGATGCACCAGTCGGCTGGTCAAGCAAGCAAGCATAAATATTTTGGTGCTCACACATACGAGTGATGTAAGAAGGCGGAGAAATGCAACAGTAGACACACCTAACTGTTGTTGTGACAATTATTTTCTAGCGATTTCATTCGTGCGGCATATTCGGCAAAATCCTTTTGTCCCATTTTAAAAAAATCCTACTGTATATTGCACATCTTGTCATCTTTGTTATATATATATACCCTTGTAAAAAAGAGAGTATACTTTTAAGAAAAGTATACTCCCATGTTAGTATAATCTTTTAAGTATACAATTTTTATATTTATTTTGACTTAATTTTATGCTCATTTTATACTAATTTTGTATTCAAAAATTATAAATTTATTATACTCATTGTATACTTTTTCAATGCTATTTTTATACTCATTTTATGCTTTTTTAATATTCAGGAAATTATAAATTAATTATATTTATTTTATACTTTTTTTATAATCACGATTATAAATATTTTATACTAAAAGTATATTCCAAGCTGAACTTTTTTTTCTTCCGCGATATAAAATAATTCCTTAAAAATTCATTAATTATGTAAATATGTATCATATTGACATAACTGAAATATTCTAAAAATTCAATACAGAATATTTATTTTATAAATTTATTTTAAAAATGACCGTTAATTGTAAACTGTAATTTTTTAAGCGCGCATTAAGATATGACGCTTCATGAGCGTCATTAGTCGCCATATTGCTCTTGTGTTAAAAGTTTTACGTAAAATATGTCTTATAAAAAGTGTCTAAATAAGCTTGAATATTCTCAATAAGGAGCCTTCTAGGTAAACAATAATTAAAGTAGTGTTCCAGCATTAATTTAATGTATTAAGTCTAATAGAACTTGTCTATTTTTTCATGAAAAATCGCCATGGCATCTGGAGCATCGGTGTTCATTGCACACATGGAACTGGATTTGCGACGACACTGATTTCTTTGATTCTTCAAGACGAAAGTTTGTTGCACTTTCTGGCGAGTACACTTTATGTTTGCACGTTTGCATGGTATATTTTAATTGGTAAAATAATCAATTAATTGGCATGACCCAAATTTGTATTGTTAATGTGTGTATGTCGAACGAGCGGGTGTCAGATCGAGATAAAAAAATACATTGAAATTTGAATTTTATATTTGATTCCCGTACAATAAATTTTTAATAATGTTAATATTTTGTTTTTAAATAATTCGTATGTAAATTAATTGTATAGAGATTTATATTATATTTAGTGATATTTGTAGTATATATATTGATTAAAAGTATTATGAATTATAAAATGAGTATACAATAATAATTTGAATAATTCTTAATGCATTTCTTATGTAAAAATAGTTTTCACTTACTTGCTGCAACAACTAAAAACATTTTATTGCAAGTGGTCCATTATCATTTTTTATTAGTTGTAACAATCAAAATAAGAACTTAAGGGGGTAGGTGACCGACTGATATCTCGCAAACTAAGACGGTTGCGAATAATTATAATAAAACAAAGTAAAGAAGAAATGTTACTTAAAAATTTAGTTATGTCAAACATGTGAAAACACGATCAAATATTTGAGTTATTACACTTTAAAGATAACATGTAAATGTGGAAATTTAAATTTGAGCGGGAAATTTTAGTCAACTTAGAAACTTTGTTAAAATTAAAAATATATCTTTAAATTTTTTTTTGGTATAAAAAATATATTTTAAATTTACTAAATTTTATTTGAAAATTATAGTCTTTGTTTTATTGGAATTTAATCATTTACTTAAAATTATTGGGAAAATATAGTTCTTCTTTTAGCGATTTCCGGTCAAGGTCGGTCCCCCACCGCCTTAACCCCGATTTAACTAGTTAGTTAGCGTTGCAGCTTACAGAGATGGTATTTAGGGGTAAAAAGGGGTGTGGAATACGAAAATTGAATCAGTTTTATTATATTATTGATATTTATATAGAATATAAGTTTAAGTTTTTTTTTTTTTTTTTGAAGTCTTTTCTCTTGCAAGATTGTGACTTAATCTTGCAAGAAAAATTCTTGTCGTCTTAAACACTATTTACTTCAAGATTTATTAAAAGTCCAAAAAATATCTTGCAAGATTGTATCACATCTTGAAACGATTATTCTTGCAGTCTTGAAGTATATACATTCATCAAGATTGATAATTATCTAAAAAAAAAAAAAATCTTGCAAGATTTTGTTCAAATCTTGCAAGATTTTTCTTGCAGTCTTGAGATTTTCTACCTCAAGGTCCTCAAGAATTACATTTCTTGAAACATGAAAATTCTTGCAAGATTTTTTAAAAATCTTGCAAGAAACAGGTCAAGATCTTGAACATTTGTTCAAGATCTTGCAATCTTGAAGCATCTTGCAAGACCTTGCAAGGTCTTGGCCAAGAATTTTGAGCAGGGAACATATTATAAATTATATTTACAAAAAATCATAAGAAATAAAGATTTGAATATTAATAAATAAAAAGAAAAATAACTTGAAACAGCAGTGAAGATTATATATTTCTATTCCATTTATTATTTTTTAAAGCCTTAGACCACAAAACACCAAATGTGTTTCTTCATGAATAGAAATGAAATGTGATCTTCAAAACCAATGACAATTTTTACCAGAATGTTATTGTGGCTCTACGAGAGAGCGTAAAAATACACTGTTATAACGATACGTAATTTTACAGGATTTAAACTGCATAATAACAAAACGGAGAGTTACAGGATGCGTCGTTTTTTTTTAAAAAACTGCATTTGCTGTTATTTTTAACAGTAACGTAAAATTACTGGAAAAGTACGGGCAAATTGACGTACAGAAAGAAACGTACAACTACGTTGTGCTTCTGTTACAGCAACTGCAGTTTTTGTCACGGCAAGAAGCAGTTACTGGCTTAAGACGGTGATTGTCCGTATAAGTACGTTCAATTTTACACAACGGCATCACCGTATTTATTATCATACGGCAACTGCAGTTTTTGTAGACTAAAAACTAGGGGAGGGGGATTCGAGGGGAGAAAACTGCCTCCCGTGCTTCCACTAAAAACAGCCAAATTTCATTGAAATGGCTATTCTTTGAGATATTGTCAAAAACTATAAATTGAAGAATTTAACTAAAACTGTCAGTTTTATAAAATTGCTTTTATACTTTTACTGAAAACATACATCACAAAATTTAAACAACTAGTAAATATTTTATCTAAAAAAGAAAAATGAAGAAATCGTATTAACTGATAGACCTCAAAATAGCTAGGCTCAGTAAATTATTTGTAAGTATATCTGAAATCTCTAACTACAGTCAAACAATATTATGATCCACAGCCTAATAATAATATGGACCCATGTGCCCGCAATGATTAAATATGTTTTCATCATTATTATTTATTAATCAAATTAATAATTTGATCTTTTTCTGGCTATATTCACCAGTAAAATTACAGATTAAGCAGCAACGAAAGCTGTTATTTCACAGCAAAATTCGATTAATAAACGGTATATCAAATAATATTATCAATTAATATAAATATACAATAATTATTTATAATATATAAATAAATGCAAAATAACGTGCATGCTCTGTTTAGGTATACGGCAAATGCAGTTTTTATTTGCTACGGCGAAACCCGTGAAAAAACGGACCAGGCGTAAATATACGTACAGCGCGCGTAACTCAGAGAAACTGCAGATGCCGTTTTTTCACGGTAAAGCCGTCTATCGCCCGTAGTATGCAATGACCAGTTAATACACGGCGTTTGCAGTTTTGAAACCGTATGCCTTGTTGCTGTTTCCGACTTTACTGTGATCCTGTAATAACACGGCAGTTGCAGTTACATAAATAACCGCGGAGTTTGCAGTTATTTTACACCAAACTTTGCTAACAGTGTACTGTAAAGTATGCAATTTGCGTGCATATTTATGTTTATGACGTCAGTATATATTTTTGTTTCAGATCTGATTATTGCCAGAACAGCATCGATATAATAAAATATCTTTAATTTTTATCTAATTATCTTAATAACACTTAAGTGTCTCAAATGATTTTACGTACGTTATTTATACATTTATAAAAGAACTATAAAATAAAAATAAATAAATTGCATACTTTTGCAAAAAAAATAATTAATAAATAATTACCGTACACGTGAAAAATAAAACATTAATTATATTTTTACACAAATTATTAAAGTAAAAAATTATATATAAAAAAAAGCTTCATTGCGATAAAAAAGCTTTATATATAAATATATAATATTTATTTATATGTAAAAAAAATGGTACGCCACCGTGCATAATTTTAATTTACAATTTTTAATCATAAAATGTCTCCTCCTTATTAGTTTTCATATTTTAGACTGCCTATGTATATGGTCATATAATATAGGTTCTCAATTTTTGTATTTTCTTTTTTTATTTTATTATTATTATTATTCTATGCATAAAAGAGGCTAAAAGATGTTCTATGTATATAAGATGATCAAAAGTCATGTTCTCTGACTGATAAAATGACGATCACCTATGGTTATTCAAATGTAATGCGCATTATTTGGGGCAATAAAATCAAGTTTACGAACAACTCAAAATGTGCGTATCGCACAAAAAAAAAAAAAAAAAATCAAATTATTACATTTTATATTATCAAATATTTAGTGGAATATTTAAAAACTTCGTGTAATTAAAAAAAATACATAATAAAAAAAATAATAATGAAAATAAAATAATTGTTCCGATTGTTCGGAGTATACCAATTAAAACACCTTCATGATATCGCACGGCCTAAAAAAACTTTTGCAAAATTTACATATACACATAAATTTTTTTATTACGTTGTACATACCTTTACAAATTTTCATGCCATGGTTCATTGATGATCTACGAAGAATCGAAACACACTTTTGTTTTGAAAAATTACATAATATGATGATATTAGATATTTGTTTGCATAAAAAAAGGCGGTCATATTTGCATATAGCCTCAGCTAGAGAGTTGATTATTAAAGTTGAAATCATTAAAAAGATGAGATAGAAGCTCCTTATTGAAGCATCAATTAAAAAATCGATGCACAACAAAAATCTTCGAAACTCGCAATCCATCCTGAGTGAGAAGCATTGAATAAATTAAAATTCGATGCACAAAACAGCTACAGTATTAAACAGTATTAAGCTGGGTGTGAGGGTTGAAAACAATGGCACGTGCATCGTGTGTCTATATAACCTTGACAAATTAAATATTAATTTATTTTTTTTTGATTTGATACCGATCTAGTTTTACACTTTTTTGTGTTATTTATTTTATATGAAATTATGGAATTATTCTATTTATATGATAATTATAGTAAATTAAAATATTGCAAGGTTTTAATAAAGATTTTTGGTTCATAATTACACTTTTTTTTTAACAAATATATGTAAAAAAATTGTTGACGAAATTTTCATTTATAAATATGAACAATAATGAAGATAAAATTGCAACAAAATTTTATATAATAATAATAATATACATAGTATAGGATTTTTTTGTTGAATCGAAAACTAAAAATATTTTATTGCACCTGGTCAAAAAGTGATATTTTTTCAACACAATCGCTATCTTTTTTTCTTCCGCTAGAGTTGTGTATTTTATATTTTACTCGCTTACTGCGAAGGAGAGATTTGGAGAGAGAGAGAGAGAGAGAGAGAGTGAAGAGAGAGAGAGAGAAAAGAAATATATATATAGTTAATTGTTTTATAAGTGCAACTATAGTGTATTAAAAAAAAAAATTTAAGTGTTCACGTACGATAAATTTTGAACATTGTTATGCATATAAAAATCGCCTTTAAAAAAAATTTATAAGAGAAAGATAAAAAGTAGCGTAATATAAAAATAATAAAAATATACAGAATTATATATACGACTATACGCAGAATGTGATCGAAGAGCTTTCAGAAGAATATTATATGATTATACAAATAATGTTATTCTGTTGAAATTAAGTTTGATTTTAAAATGACACTCTTATGATGTTTGCTTTAATTTATGAAGTCCACTAAAAATGTTATATTGATTGCCAGCGCGTACGTCTCTGGAGGGCAGGATCCACTTATATGATAGAAGCGAACGATAATATGATGGAAATATTATGTTTGACTCTCTCTCTGCCTTAATTACGCGCACTCGTTATTTTTAAGTGGCACGTCAGGTGTGTATACGTAGCGTGGATGCTCGATAGCAATGATTGACCTCCAATGTAATATTATATCATTGCAATATTTATACAAAGAATAAGGCATCGCGCTCTTGAACCGATTTTTTTTAATTTATATAAAATATTATATATATATATATATATATATATATATATATATATATATATATATATATATATATATATATATATATATATATATATATATATATATATATTAAGTTTTTTATATATGTTTGAAACTTCAAATGATATAGTTTTCCTTACTACACATAAGTGTAGTTTAGACTCCATATATATATATATATATATATATATATATATATATATATATATATATATATATATATATATATATATGTATGTATGTATGTATGTATGTATATATATATATATATATATATATATATATATATATAAATATATATATATATATATATATATATATATATATATATATATATATATATATATATATATATATATATATATATATATA
The DNA here is from genome assembly GCA_949318235.1 of Ecdyonurus torrentis. NCBI lineage: Eukaryota > Metazoa > Arthropoda > Insecta > Ephemeroptera > Heptageniidae > Ecdyonurus > Ecdyonurus torrentis. The sequence continues at coordinate 1,403,966 of OX439136.1, forward strand.
TATATATATATATATGCACTGCTGTCCCTGCATAGATAGGCAACTTTTAATACTCTCATTTAAATCAATGTAATCGTATTTATCAAATTACACGAACAGCTATATAGAAAACTTTAAGCTTCATTTTAGGTAACAATAATGCGTGTTAAAATATCTCTGCCTTTAGAATGAGATTCTTTATTTTCGTTCTATTTCCGGTTCTATTCAGTTTTTTTTTCACCTAAAAACTCGCACGGTCAATTTCTGAAAAAAATTCCTCTCTGAAGGCACCCTAAATATTACGAGCATCAAAAAATGTATTTGAAGTCTCACTTTGAAAAATAATAAGAGCGTTTTTTACTAAATACGATTTATTGAAATATAATAAATTTTAAAGCGCCTTAATTGGTAGCATCGGTACTGCAATATTTCGCAATGCACCTACTGCCCAAGGCTTAAGATTATTTGTGTTGGCAGGAAACGTCTATCTACGTTTCAATCAAAATAATAATTGTCCGTTTCTTGGAATCAGTATTTTATCATACAATATGTATGAACTACGGAATGCAATTTATTATTATTATTATATATTTTTTAGTTAGTTTTATACAGGAATTTTTTATACAGGAGTTTTAAACGGAATTCAACATATATAATATATCTGCTCTTGTCTATATATTAATAAAAATTTGAAATTTTTATGGAAATAATAATTGATTAGCAAAACGCTTCATTTTTATTTCTTGAATTCTAATCGCAATAATAGATTACCTGATTTTTAAATTGAATGCAAATATATTTGTAAGTCTGATTTTTTTTTTTTTTTTGCAATAAAATGCCGCTTATAATATAATAGTAAAATAAATGCATCCAAATATTATAACAATAAAAAATAAATTTTAAGCCATTAAATTTATATTCAATAAATTACTAATATTGAATGCATAATAATTTTATAGTTTCTGAAAACTTTATAATATTGCAAATATGTTTAATTAGCTGTTTATTATGTTTAATTAGTTTAATGTTTAATACAAAACATGAAATTGCAATATCAGAAAATGAAAAAAAAAAAAAGTGGAAACAATTATAAATTGCAAATAAAGCACCTACTTCATTATTAATTAATTTAATAAGCAAATAACGTACTGTAAGTAATTTTATATGAAATTCGTGTGTTTATCTATATTTCAATACTGATAGGCACACAAGTAGGTTATTCCAATTTTATTTTTTCTTACATAAAAGCTTGTTCTGTAAAGTAAAGTGAATCTCAACAACAGTGATTGGCTGACCAACAAAATACGACACATTCATTGGTTGATCTGGTTTTTTGAGCTAACAAAATTGACAAAAATTGAGTCACATGAAAGCTTGTTCTGTAAAGTAAAGTGAATCTCAACAACAGTGATTGGCTGACCAACAAAATACGACACATTCATTGGTTGATCTTGTTTTTTGAGCTAACAAAATTGACAAAAATTGAGTCACATGAAGAGCATGGAACTTTTTTGTGTGGAGTTTCTTTCATTCCTATCAAGTTCAAAGTTCTAAACGAAGAAATAACAATGATCGACCATATGTATAAACGTAGTAAACAGGTAGCGAAGTCATAATCAGCTGTTATAACAAAGGAACATATCGACACAAAAGTTGCGCCGGAAGTCTGACTTTGCAGAACGAGCTAAAATATATTATGAAGCTCACAAATGAATCACCACTAAGAAGCGTATTTTCTAAACTTGGGCAAGAATGTCATTCAATACAATACTCCTAGATATACCTTTATCGCTTATACTGTTTACTACCTTTGGTCATTTCCTTTAATAACTTCAGTCACTTGAATCTCTGGTCACGTGATTAAAAACACGATGTTTTCTGTGAGTGCATCGGACTCTTAATAACTTCAGTCACTTGAATCTCTATGGTCACGTGATTAAAAACACGATGTTTTCTGTGAGTGCATCGGACTCTTAAAGTTGTGTGTCTTCCACCGAGACACGAAATTAAAAGTTATAACATATGGATATTCGGAGGATATTATTACCACAACTTTTCAGTCTGACTTGAAAAGTTTGAGATGGATTTTCAAAATTAAATTAAGTTAATTAATTATTAAAATTATTTTTGTTTGATGATTTGAATTGTTTGCTTATAATTAAATGCACAAAAACCATACTTTACACTATTAGAAAATTAATTATTTAGCATGCGATATAATAAAATTAGTATCATTTAAAATTAACAAACAAACGCTGCCCCTTGGTCCTGGTGGATATATATGGATATTTGGGTATTTTTGCGATATCTAATGGATTATACAGAATGTAAAATATTAAAATGACAAAAAAAAATGGCATGAGATATAACTTTAAGGTAATGAATTTGTAACATATATGTCATAAAATCTCTCAATTAATAAAATTAATTTTGTGAGTGAAATTTCATGTATCCATTCTTGTATATTTCTTGTATATTCTATATATGAATATACCAGTGGATATAAAAAAAATTGCCCTTAAATAAATTTATTAATCAAAACTATAAAGAAAGCTTTATATCATTGTCATTGTCAGCTCATGAGAAAAACAGAGTAAAAATAAGTAATCAGCAAATTGTGGATTTGTCTTTTATATCCAAGCTAATTATCCCATAGACATTTAAGGTTCATTTAAAATGGAATGGGACGGGATATATTTTGGATATTGGGATATCCAATCAGGGGCGTATCCAGGGGGGGGGGGGGTGGGGGTCTGGACCCCCCCGTCAGGTCTGAAAAAGCATAGGAAAAGGGGGTGGTTTCCCCCCTTTTCCTATGCTCAATATAGGCTGGACCCCTCCCGTCGCAAAATCCTGGATACGCTCCTGTATCCAATGATATCTATTGGATAAACCGTGCTGTGTGGGAGTCTGACTGCACATTTTGTGTCTGACTGCATACTAAAAAGACCCTAAATTTGTACTCTTTTGTATTGCTGACTGTGTGACGTAGCGGCTTTTTGGGGGTTGACGAAAATGATGGGGAGCGAGCCTGGGACTCGTAGACGTCTCGAAGTGAAGTTCTCTGCAGCCCCATCATTGGTGGTGGAAGGCTCATATTGTCTTAGATATATGATATCAAAACCACCGCGTCACAGATTTTAACTATTGATACTATGGAAGTGATAGTTTCTTAGAAATCTACCACTTCAATGAATTATTGAAGTTTTAAATGTTGAATTGTAGACTATTAGTTAATTAGCTATCAATAGAAAAAATCATAATTTAAACTACTTTGACTATTTTTGGTCATATTTGGTAATATTATTAATTAAGAATTAATAGTATTTTAATTAATCAATAATTGATAAAGACCTGCAATTTCTTGTATTGACTAATTTTGATATTGATTATCATATGATGCTGTTCTACTGACTATTAAAATCTTTAACCACCAACTTCAACTCGGTTTATTCTAACAATCAATTTCATATGACATTATGACCAATTATTTAATTATGAAGATTTTATTATAGAATAAATAGCCAAAAAGCTTAAATTATAAAATCAGTAAATTTAGCTTAAGTTAAAATTAATTAAAATTAACTTAATATTATCATAAGGTTCTATCAGGTAAAATAGGAAATGCACAAAATTTCTGTTTGAACTATAGACCCCTTGCACATCCTTGCGCTTTGTCGCCATGTTTGTGGTGACTAATGCATTGTCCAGCATAGGGGAAACTTCGTTTTTCCTAATTTTTCACATAAAAAATTGTTTATTTCAACTCAACAAATTTTTCTCATATCCTTCGAGCTTATTAGGAGCTAGAAATAAGGCTTTGATTGAGGTTTGAAGCTTCTTTTGCTATTAAAAAAATAAAAATGACGTTTTTCCTATGCTGGCCTATGTATTCCTGACCAACAAAATGGCGGCTCTTAAATATGAGTGCAAGCGGTCTATATGTTTGTAAAGAAAACATATTATATTTTAATTGTCACAAATATTTAGAATACAGTCTTATACATTGAAATGTTGAACAAAAATAATATTTTTAAAAATATAAAATTTAAATGTTCAAAGTTGGTAATAATTAATCAATAATAAACACCCAAAAATATTTTATTATTAATTATTAATGCATGAAAATTGGAAAACAATGGATTATATGAATTAATTTTTTGTATGATTACTATTGAATTTAATTGACGCCAAAAATTGTAAAATATTGAATGTCAAACTATTGAATTGTATTTTGTCACGCTCCATCATGACATCGCCATTATATTATTTTCTGCCACCACTTAGCTCTACTTTCCATTACAGTATTACATATAACCCATGTTATGCAATACTATAAAAATGCAACCACCATTAACTCGTTCCGCCACCACTTGGCTATAACCTCGATCGCTTATATAACATTGCATATCCCCATATTACAATATAATATAAAAACAACCACCATTAACTCGTTCCGCCTCCACTTGGCTCTTCTCGTATATAATACCGCCATCTACTCGAAAAATGACAATATTATAAACTGGCAACCACTTTTACTTCTTCCCACCACCACTTGGCGCTATCGTCGACTTAACTCTCAAAATTTATAAATTAATTTTGACCACCACTTTACTTTGCCTCTCAGACAAGAGATGTTTCCCCCACTCCATAATGTATAAAAAGCCAAAAAATCTCAGCTCCTTTTAAATTTTCACTATTGTCCTTTCTGTATAAAATTTAATATAATATACAGGCATGATGAAATAACGCCCAATTTATCCTTTTACAACCACCAATTAATTAACCACTTGACCGTTCATCATAATTACTTCTCGCCCTGAATGTGATGTTAATACTAGACAATATTACCAGGGTAAGTTAAGTATTAAAACTTACAAAGGTTACTCCTCTCCCTGTATGTAATGTTAATACTTGATAATATTACTATGATAAGTTAAGTATTCAAACTTACCAAAGGAGCCAGACTCTGTCTCTACTTTAACGCCATTAAAATAAAGATCGTTGACGAAGGGTGCGCTTTGCCCTGCTGGGGTGCCACACGTTACCTCACCAATAGTTTGCCTATCCAAGACTGACTTAACATGGCCGTGATCCCCACATGGAAAATTAAAGTCGGCTCCGACATCGCCGACAGTCGAAAACTACATCGCCGAAGGTCGATGGCGATATCGCTGGCAAACGAGACCACTTTTCCGACTTAGCGGGGGCGACTTTATGCGACATCGCTCCGACATCGCCTTATAGTAGCTATGGGCTAGCATTTGTGGAATTGTAATAGAAATAATAATTATAATAAAAAATATATAATAATGTTAATATTCGTTACGATCTATATTTAAGTTACTTTATTACGATTCACAAATTCGTATATTATTTTTTTTTTACCCATCCAAGTACTGACCACGCTCGACGTTGCTTGACTTCCGTGATCACCTATGCAGCGGCCTGAAACATTCTGACAAAGCATTAGTATGCTAATGCCTTGACTTAATGTTCTACTTATACCACGATATTATTTCTACATGTTTATCTTGACTTCTATACCGCAGTTTTAATCAAAAACATTCAACATAGGGTAAATTATTGGTATTTAATTATTTTAAGAGCTATTTTCCAATAGAATAATTTAAATTTAATAATTGTAGATGTGTTTTTATACTTTTTTATCTTGTCAAAAAAAAAAGACCGCCACACTAGTATAATTTATGATAACAACGGCATATAACCAGGGTACATAACTGAACTTGACAATGACTATACATCGCTGAATATCGTCCATAGTCGTATTTCTGACTTGAGTTCAATTATTATTTTTTTTGCAATCTAAATTCCTGTGCGACATGTTTTTTACTCATATTTTTTTTTTTTGCCTCCCATAATTTTTATGAGCTAAAATTAAAATCGCCTTTAGTCGTCATGCCGATTTAAATTTGTAAATCGTCGACTTAAGTATTTATATTATTTTTTTGCAATCAAAATTGCTGTGGACAAATTTTTGAGTCAGAATATATTTTTTTAATACCGTCAAGTAATTTTGCTGTGTTAATTTAAAAGTCGCCTTAAGTCGTAATTCTGATTTTAATTTGAAATCGTCAAAGAAGTCGGCCAAAATCGCTTATAATCGTACGATCTAATTTACTTTCAATTAAGTGGCAGGTGAAAAATAAACATGTTAGAAGGTATTTCTGTAGATCTAATTAATGATTAAACAGAAATATCATTAAAATTTGAAAATCGGATTTTGGTCGCCGTCAGTCGAAATTTCCGACTTAAATTATAAGCCTTATTAATGTTACTAAAATTGAAATAAATTTGAAAGACCTTTACCTAGAGGGTTATGTAACCATTAAATGAGAAGTTAAGCAATAATATTTACAAATTTACAAAGTCGATTTTAGTCATCTTGCCGACCCATTAATTTTGTAAGTCGGCGTAGGTCGGCCGATGTCGGATTCTTATTTGGGTCAAGCCTTAAGAGTAAATATTTCTCCAGAATCATCCCCTCTCGATGACTCTGGACCAATCATGACGCTCTTTGAGGGTGAAACGTCACGACTCCCTCCCTCTCTCTTTCAACTTGACTGCCATGATTAAAATTTTAGAATTTTAAGAACAAAATAATTTTACTTGAAAATATTTAAAAATAAAAATAATCCATCGCTTTTGCTATATAACATATAAAAAATGCTAATTTTTCGGTTAAAATTATTATTGAAAACTGACATGCACTATTTCCCAAAATACAGTAAAAATATATGACATCAATGAAATAATTGATTTTAATAATATTTAATGTTTTGAAATATTATAATACTTGTTTGATAATTTAAATGTTCTCAATATTTCAAAATGAACCATTAAACAAGCAAAATAAATTATAAATTTATTGACAAAGAAAAATATAACAATATTGAAAAATGTTGCATTAAATGACCATCAAATTATTTCAATAATATCAATATAAAACCAAAATTTAATAAAATTATAAATTTGGAAGTGACAATAAAACATATTTTAACCTATACTAAAATATTATGACTTTTGTGTGCTTGAACGTTGTGAAATTAAATGAAAAACTGATGATTTTTAATATTAAATAAAAAATAGAAAAACAAATAATTTTAATTCTTGTATGCTTTACTATGCATAAAAAATGCAATGTTAAATTTTAGGCTACTTATAAGCGTTCAAGGACACAAAAATCACACCAAAAATCTGACGGCTGCATAAAAAATCTAATCTCCCCTAGCTAAAACTGCATTTTTCTACCCCCTTCTCCTAAGAAATAAGACCATGTGTTTTGGAGACAAAAACTCTCTTGTGCTCGTGATTTTCTCAAGCAACTCGCCCGCCTCACTCACTTGTACCCCATAGCAACCCCTTTCCACCAATCAGTGCTATGGACCAAAATGCATACAAAATGAATTATGTAAAATAATTTTAATTAACTTTCTCTCTCACTTAAAGTCAATAAAAATTCACACACAATCCAAAATATATGAGATTTGAATATGATAATATGCATATAGGTGATATGTACTATTTAAATGTGCTCCTTTCCCCTTTATTATTCACAGTAAATATGCAACAGTTTGTTTTGAGAACCAAATCTTCAATCAAACAAACCCACTATTAATTACTTTTTTAATCACTCAGAAATCTCATTTTATGAGTTTAACAACCACCATTACTTATTGTTCTCATTTACTATACCAAACTGTGCTCATACGCATACTTAATTTCAGATATTCGGCCTCAAATAAGCCGAATATTATAAAAAATTAAATTTCTAATAGCCTTTGTTTACCCACAACACCCACCAAAATATGACGCTAACTTCACATTAAAATGATTACATACCTAGTTATTATTTATGCTTACGTGTAATCTCCAGCCGTGCAGCAATACTTCTTATATTAACTTAATACACTAAAACTGGTCCAGTATGTGATAAAAGGACCCAAAATACACATACAAAAGAACTTCTCAAAATATCAACAAACGCGATCTATTCTCAAGTAAAATACTTGAGAAATTTTCGACGCCGCAATCAAAACTCGGCCGCGAACTTTTAAAAATAAAATTACTTGAGGGGCGTTTCCCCATATGTTATGACTGGTTGTAAAATTTAAAATAAATAAATAACTAAATTAGTAATAATAATTTTTTGTCTTTTTTTAATAAATATTCTTAATTTGTTAAATTTTTTTCCCTTTACTGAGTTCTAAATTGATTTTTTTTTAACAGAGTTACCATATTGCCCATCAAAATAAATTGTATATTATATTGCATAATATATAAAAAAATATGCATTTGTCTCTAATGTACTCTACGTAATAAAACAATAATACTGTAGCGAAATATAAAATCTTATTTATTTTAAAAGCATATTATGATAATGTGCTCGATACTTTTGATTGATGCAAACACACGAGCTTTGCACGATGCGCACGAGCTTACAACAAAAACTTTCAAACTTTTATTTACGCGCGCTAAATAAAAAAATGAATAACGCAATCCGCAGCTGATAACAACTAGCTCAGCTGCACAGAAAATCATGTCGTATTGTAAAATCTTAAAATAATTGTTAATTAAATGTTAATTAATGTATTTTAGGCTATGTATTATTTTAATTTATAAATAGAAATGGCTGATGTATCATCTAACAGTGAATCGGAGGAATTTTACGATGCGGAAGACGCAACACCAAGTAAAAACAGCAGGTGAGACTTTTCAACATTTTTAAATTGTTATAATTTGTCTCATATTTCTTAACTATCAACCAAAAATAACGTTAAAACATATCAAAATATAATTTAACGTATTTGAAATAGTATTTTTGAAATATATTTACATGCAAATAACTTGTGCATAGTGCATATACATATATTTAATGATTTCATAGCATGTTAGTAAGAGTGGGCGTGGTTTTTATTTTTATGTATGTATGATTTTAGAAAACAACGTGAAAGTTTACCGAAATGTACACAAAATTTAAGTGAACCTGTGGTCGTGTCTCAACCAACAACTACTCAAATTCAACCGTCCAAATCTACAGTAGAGTCTAAAGTTGAAACTACGAGCAGTAGTGTGGAAAACATAGCAGAAGATGCTTCGGTAAGTTTTGGTGTAAAAATATTATATGTCATGGTGTCATGTTTTTAAAGCGATACTAAACCCTAAAAATGAGTATTTTTTGTTCTTTTCTAAAACAACTCAATAGTAATCAGTCGTTTATTTTACTTTTATAGTCCGCGGGATAAGCGAGCCCCGCAAGGGTAACGATATATACATACATAGTACACGCCCCTCTACTATGAGAGTAAAAAAAATTGTACCCCTTGCTCTACTTGCTAAGCTTACCTGAAAAGGTATACAGATTTTTTACTCACACAGTAAAGGAAATCTCTGACGTCAGAGATTTCCTCTTTACCCAAGCGGGGCTCGCTTATCCCGTGGGCTAGAAAAGTAAAATAAACGACTGATTTCTATTGAATTATTTTAGAGAAAAATAAAAATTACTTGTTTTTAGGGTTAAGTATCGCTTGAATAGAGATTATGTATCAGTTTAACGTGCAGGGGAAGGGCTAAGGGTACCCTCTAATATAGCTTTTGGGTTTGAACAATTCTTGAAAAATTTCTATGGCTTAAAACCAAAGAGAATGCTTAAAACACGTATGTATGATGTATGTATCGTAAAAGTTATATATGTCTAGTATTTCTCATTTAAATTTATTTATAATTGGTGGAATAGTTTTCTTAAAAATTGCAAAAAAATAGTGTGTTTTCTCATAAACGTAATGCTAAATTACGGGACCCTTTGGCTTTCCCCGCGCGCTAAACCAATAAGCTCAATTTAACATTACTCTTATAGTAAAAAACACTTTTTTTAGGGGGGGGGGGATTTTTGAGGAACCTACTCAACCGATATTGAAGAAATTTAAATGAGAAATACTAAACATACTTTTATATACATAGGTGTTTTAAGCCACGGAAATTGTTTAAGAACTTTTTAAACTGACCTTGTTGCCTGTTCATGGTCGCCTCAACCAGTGAATAATTCAATTCAGTGTGTATGTGTGTGTTAATTTAATTAAACATTTAATTATTATATCTGAACACCAATCCTAGTTGATACATAACAATAAGAGAGATGTTCACTTGTCTGTGTTTTACTTGACTTATATCAAAGCAAACCACATTATGCTCGCCTACCCCAGTGTTCCTTCTCTCTAGTTTCTATGATGTTTACTGATCACCTTACGCTTGCTGTCTTGACCAAGTCGATCATCACAACATGATACAAGTCAAGTAAAACACACACAAGTCAACATCTCTCTTAAAGCCCTTGTCAACTTATTTTTTTTATCATTTACAATACTAGATTGCTAATTACCATACCTTATTATCCATGAATTAGACACCATCATGTTGATTTTGTATTTATTATCATTTTGATTGTTATATCACACATCTGTCGTCACAATGTACCGATGGGGTTGTGATGGGGGTAAAGAACTTGAGGAAGGTGCTTCAATTTATCACGTGACCAGAGCGGTGACTGGGATTGGCCACAGTACATTGTGACGTCAGATACGTGAAATAACAGGCAAAATGAAAATAAATACAAAATCAACGTGTTGGTGTCTAATTCATGGATAATAAGGTATGGTAATTATCAACCTAGTATTCTAAATGACCAAAAAAAAGTAAATTGACAAAGGCTTTAAGTTTGTTGCATAAAGTATAGTAAGGCTCATTAACAGTGATTGGCTGATCAACAAAATAAGACACATTCATTGGCTGATCTTGTTTTTTGAGCTGATAAAAATGAGTCGCATGTTGAGACTGGAACTTTTTTGTGTGAAGTTTTGTTAATTTTTATCAGATCTAAAGTTCTAAACAATGAAATAACAATGATCGAACATATGTATAAACATTGTAAACATGTAGTTACGTCATGGTCATATGTTTTTACACAAAGCAAAAATATCAAAGCTGGCTCAAGAGTTGTGCGTAGTTTATAGAAAGAACTGTATTGTTATTGTTATGCATCGACTTGTATTGGCCGTGCTCAGGTAAAATACTACGTAAAATATTTTGAGTTCCAATTTTAACATAGTTTGCTGTACATACGGTCTTGTACACACAATAGCAGACGCTGCAAAAGTAGCTTTAGTTATAAAATAAACAAAGTGACAGCTCAACAATACTAAGAAAGTGCTAGCAGAGGACTTTGTGTTCCTGTCTACCTTTAACATGCTTTCTTATGGGGCAATGAAGCAGCTATAACTGGAGTCGCAAATATTTCTCAGAGTTGAAATTTTTAATGTAGCTTACTGAGCCTTGCTAATACATTTGTCACACAAAGTATCGTAACTTCTACGTACCATGTTAATATATTTGCAGCAGAGATCAAAACTTGAAGAGACTCAAAGCAGACGACGTCGTGTTCTTGAGCTACGTCAACGTCTAACGACAGATGAAGACCAGCAAGTGACCCCTGGGACCTCGGGTACCGCTGGGTCACCTCAAGGAAGCACCGCGTCTTCCATTGATGGAGTTTACCCTGGTAACAGAGCGTCCATCCAGTCAGCTCCTTCGACCACACATCCGTTCAGATACATAGAACAAGATGCACTCAGTCTACATAGCCTGAGTTCTATTGGTAGAGGAGGACTGCTCTTATCACAGTTAAGACCTGACCCAACTGGTGAGTTGACATTACTATATATATACTGTAGTACGTAGTAATATACTAGGTAGTTAGAACAAGATGCACTCAGTCTACATAGCCTGAGTTCTATTGGTAGAGGAGGACTGCTCTTATCACAGTTAAGACCTGACCCAACTGGTGAGTTGACATTACTATATAAAATATTTACTATATTTAAAGTGGAATAACTTAAATATTTGATCATGTTTTCACATGTTTGACGTAGCTAAACTTTTAAGTGACATTTCTTCTTTACTTTGTGTTAATATTATAATTAGCGACCATCTAGTTTGCGAGATATCAGTCGGTCACCTAATTAATAATATTAACATTTGGAGGAAGCAAGTGAAGTATGTTAGGATAGGAAGTTGTGGAGGTCTATCACTGGGTCAGGATAAAACATCTATGTTGTTGGCTTACCCCGAAAGGGATTATAGCGTCATGATATTTATGTATGTATGTATGTAACATTTGTGCTGTTATTGAAATTGTAACCAGTTTGTTGTGATTTTTGTGTTTCAGCCAATGTTCCAGTTGCCACAGAGCAGAGCTCAGGTAACATGGGACCACCTCCTCCACCTCCACCTCTGCAAGAACCTGACGTCATTGCAAGCACCAAGGCACCTGTTCCACCTGTAGCACCTCCTCGCAGGAAAAAGAAAAATAAATCACCTGGTAATCAGGATACACCCTTGGTGGAAGTGGTAAGTAGGATTATCAAAGTCCCTTACATGTTTTGTGGCTCTCGGCTGATTTTTTAGACACAAGTTTTAAATTTGCCTCTCTAGGGAACACTGTGGTACGTTTGGGGGTTATTTGAACTGTTTTGATAAGGCTGACTGAAGGTCAGATATAATGTATGACGCGAACAGAGATAATCCTTGCGCTCAGGTGACAACAAGACCTTGTGAAGGCAGTATTAGTAATAGTAGTTTTAGCTGCCAGTAGCCTACAGTAAAAAAACTTGAATTACGCTTGTCTACAAATTTATACAAAGAAGTTGGGGGACATGTAAGGCATATTTTGTGATTATAATGTGGCTAGCCACCAATCAGAGAGCATGACAGAGTGAAAACACCAAAAGTGTGTTTATGTGCTTGCTGATTGGTTCCTCAGAATGGCCTGGAATTGGGCTGCTATTGGTGCCTCGAAAAACTTACTGTGTTACATATTGATGCCTCCGCGTCAAAAGCGAGCATCTACGCTTTCCAGATTTCCGAGAAAAAGACTACTGTATCTACACTTTCCGAGCAGCGCTGTAGCTCAAATAGCGGCCATAAACTTAAGATTGCAGATGCTCAGCAGCAGAAATTGTAGATAGTCATTTTGTTGGAAATCTGGAAAGTGTAGATGCTCGCTTTTGATGCGGAGGCATTGATATTGATGTTTCAATCTTTACAAATTTGTAAAGAATGACTGATCTACATTTTACAATTTCTATATACCTGGTTAATTCACAAGCTACAGGTAGCTGTGACTTTGTAAAGAGTAGATTGTTCATTGTTTGTTAATGAGGAAGTCTGCACAAAGTTAACCCCTATGTTTGAATACGTCATTAGAAAGATAGAATATCATTAGAATGATATTGCTTCGACACGAGCGAATAGCTCTCTGAAGCGGATTAATATATAATGACCTCAAAACTGTATAATATGTATTCTATATGAGTTAAATAAAATAAAAAAAAATAAAAAAATTGTAGATAAACTTAGCAAAGCCACCAAAATTTATCAGGTGGCTAATGTGATAAATGATAAATGGCTAGGTGATAAATGAAAAATTTATCTTTTATTTAACAAAAGAAGAAATACAAAATTTCAATTCTCAACCCTTTGCCGACTGTGACGTCATTTGTTTACATCCCAATTTAGATTGAAATCATATGAAATCCAGAAGACAAGCAAAATTCAGATGTAACCAAATGACGTCACATGTGGCAAAGTGTTGAGAATAGTTTTTTTTTTTTTTTTTTAAATTTCTTGTTTTATTAAATAAAAGGAAAATTTTGCAGGTAATTGGCTATGCCAAGTTTATCTAATACTTTTGCTCTTGCTAATGACGTATTCAAACATAGGGCTTAACTTTGTGCAGACCAAAGAGGTTATATAGATAGAGTGGTAAGTGGTAAGCCCTATGTTAATAACATTGAGCTCTCTGTGCCGCCAAAGAAAATTTTCTCAAAGATGCGCATTAAAGATCGGTGCTCCGCGATGGCGGACGAAGCATGATTGGCGGTCACTGCTTTGCTTACATCGCATCATCCAATCAGGGCCTCTAAGCTGAGGCGTGGGCGGGGTTAGCTCTAGCATGGCGGAAAGCGCACTCAAATTCTAATACTGAGCATAAAGACCACAGCGAAAGCTACCCTAACCTCTCTGTGGTGTAGACTTGCTTATCTGTGAAATGAAGAAGCTTGATGTTGATTTGAGAAGTTCTGTCATATCACTTCTGTGTTGTTCAGGCTGCAGCCCCAGGTGTCGCAGACGAAGGACCACTGCCATCGCCTGCAAGTGCCATTGCATCTCTAGCTCGTGAGTTTGAGCAGTCACTGGACTTGAGAGCTGCTACCAAGGGACAGTATGTGGTCAAACCTCAGGTGTGTACATAAACTCAATACTGTTGGCAGCTGGACCAGCACCACTGTACAAAGTAGATTTTTATTTTTTTATTTATAACATAACAAACACTAGGATTACATTAAGCCAAGGTGTAAGGTTACTTATTATGTTATTGTTAACAGCACTTTTGAAGAATCCCATTTTTATCATACTTAAAACAGAAGTATGCATTACTTTAAACTTATAAATCCTAACTTATTTGAGATAAACACTTTTAAGTTATCATGAGCAGCTAAAATAATGCTTTTTAGTAAGTTATTAACAATAAATAATTTAAGTTATTTAGGGGGGGGGGGGGGGGGGGAAGGTAAAAATTTCATGATCTGTACGCTCCAGTAACAGTTTTTTTTTTTTTTGTGTGATTCTAGATGATTAGTACGGTATTATTAATATTATAGATATTATAGTACTGTATTATAGATATTTCCATGCTCTATCAATTACTTTTGTTTTATATTTCAATATTATTTCTCGTTACAGAAATAAAGCATTAGTTTGCCTATTTAAATAACATTGATTTTTTTTTTTATACACAATGTGTGTACAACATACATCTAAATATTCAGTTGATACACAGACCAATCAATTAACATGTACATATTATAATTTGTACATATAATAATATCCAAAGAGCCACACCATTATACATGCTGATCATTTCCCCCTTTTAACACTGGGTTAGATAGGACGGTGTGAAGTGAAAAACCGCTTTTGGTGAATCGACTTTACTCGACAAAACACCTCAGGCGATTTATCGTTTTACCATTAATGTATCGCCCATTTTTTCACGAGCATTTCACAGGGGGGCGGCTGGGCAATACCGTAAAAGGTAGAACAGCAGATAATTCTGGCATATATAACTGTGTGTATAGTGTATATTGTTTATAACAACTTGACTAACATTACAGGATACAGTAAGCTGCCGTGCAGAACCTCTGCCCCCCTCTCCCGCCTCCTCCTCCCCTACTTGCTCTCTTGCACCTGCTGTGACTCCTAGTGGTGCAAGCTCTCTCCCCTCCCCCAGTTCTCCCCCTCCTCCTGTACCTGTTATACCAGGAGCTAGCTCCCTCCCCTCTCCTCCTGTATCACAACCTCCTCACTCCTCCTCCTGCTCCTCGGGATTCAGCTCGGCGTGCTCCTCCTTGCCAAGATCTGCTAGACCTAGTCCAAGGAACTCTAAAGAGAGAAATACACAAACTCCAGTAGCAGGTGAGTGGCTTACCCCCCCCCCCTCCCCTCTTCCTGCCATGTCAGGCTATGTCAGGATAGAAAGTTGTGGAGGTCTATCACTGGGTCAGGTTACATATAACAGAGAACTGCATGTTTTAGGCAGACCTGCATATCGATCTTCTCGCATCAAGATGAAGCTACTACAGTTAACAAATTTCCGAAGAATGAATGATCTACACTTTACCTGTTTTATATAGCAGAAGCTCCAAGTAGCCAAGAATTTGTAAAGTGTAGATTGTTCATTCTTCGGAACTTTGTAAAGTGTAGAAGCTTCATCTTGACGCAAAAAGATCGATATGCAAAATGGTAAGCCTATGTCACTTAAAGCCTATAGCCTATGGTAAACCTATGGTAAGCCTATGACACTTAAAGCCTATAGCTTATAGCCTATGGTATGCCTATGGCACCAATAGCAGCACAGAACAGCTATAGTCATTCTGAGGAACAAATCAGAGCGCACAACAGAGCAAAGGCGCCATAAGTGTGCTTACTGATTGGTGCCTCAGATTGTTTTGTGCCTCAAACTAAAGTGATGTAGGATTACTGTTTTGTGTATGTTTAATATAACAATATAATAAAATAATTTAATATAAACAACAATCCTTTTTTTTTTTTTTTTTTTTTTTTTTTCCTTTTCAATTACGGTACTCCTATGGTAATTATTTACGTATCTCTATTCATTATTATTATTACCTATCATGTTTATTATCCATTCTATTATAAAATGTCAACCACTTTGCATAATATTATGCTGTCTTGAATGTAATTGGTTCAGAGATAGGGCTTGTTGCGCTGACTGCACCTTTTGGGTATCTTATTTTGCAATAAAGATATTATTTATTTATTTATTTATTTATTTATTTATTTATTTATTTATTTATGTATGTAGATCTGCCTAAAACATGCAGAGAATGTCACTTCTCTGTTTAAAATCTCTAACGTTAACTGATTTGATAATTCCTTGTGTTTTAAAGCCCTTGTCAACTTACTTTTTTATCAGATCAACTTTTTTTTTTTAACTTTTAACTCCCCCCCCCCCCTCCTCTTACTGCCGTGAGTGGAATGCGAGAAAACTGCCTGCATATTTTGCTTGCTCGCGCACCTGCCTCCCGCGTCTTCTACCACCATCTGCTTGGGGAAGCAGGAGTGGGCGAGGGTCTCTTGATGCTGGCGCGAGCCAGCAGCCAGTCTGTCACCAGCATTCGCGAGGTAAAGATGCATTGCCTGGCAAGCCCAGCTATGTATCTTTATCTCGTAAGTGTTGGATCGTTGTGCTGAGGAACCCCAATGAACTACTAGATGTGTATCGTGATGCATTGAATGTATTATCAGTTATCACTCAGCTAATTAATTAATTAACTGGGTGATATTTAAGTTTGATGTAATACGATATATTGACAGTAGGTAGGGCGAAACACGTGTCCGCAACTTGACGAAGTGGTAAACCAGGTAGTTTGATCGCATCTAAATCACAGCAGTAAAATTCTCTCATTAGCAGCCTTGTGCTTGCAATTTTGCGTCCCCCTTTTGTGTATCTATTAATTAAAGATTTTCGCGTAATATAGCTTTTAATATAGCGTGCTTTAATTAAAATCATCTTTTACTTTTCTTTGATTTGCAATTTAATTCGAAAGTTTTTTGTTTTTTCTTATAATTATATCATTACTTTTTTTATCATTTAGAATACTAAATTGATACGTAATCACTCCAATCACCATTATCCATGAATCTTTTATTATCCATGAATTAGACACCAACACCTTGATTTTGTATTTATTTTCATTGACGGTTATTTCACGCATCTGACATCACAATGTACCGATGGGGCCTTGATAGGGGTAAAGAACTTGAGGGAGGGGCTTAAATTTATCATGTGACTGGGATTGGCCGCGGTACATTGTGATGTCAGATACGTGATATAACTGTCAAAATGAAAATAAACACAAAATCAAGGTGTTGGTGTCTAATTCATGGCTAATTATTTGATGGTAATTATCAATCTAGTATTTTAAATTACAGTATAAAAAAAGTAAGTTGACAACGGCTTTAATGCATTTCTTATGGAAAAGTCATTTTCACTTATTATTGTTTAATTATTCTATATAGTATTCTATACATAATTAAAAAATAATAATAATAAAAATAAAAAGTACAGTATACATTGCTTATACTTTATTTGCTGTTTCTTTCATCTTGAATGAAACTCTTAAAATGTGGCAAAATATTTGTGTGTTTTTTATGTTAATGAATCTATCTGTATTGCTATGTTTCACGCAGGCAAAGCTGAGGAACTTGGTTTCCGCACACGCACAGATTCTGGTAAACAATTGACTGACTTGGAGATCTTGGAGCAAGTTACAGTGCTCAACTTAGATACTGGAGAACGAGTACCTCTGTCGATTGCAGAAGATAAACTGCCTCAATGTATCAACCCTTTGTCACTTCATATCATGAGACTGACCTCCGAGTATGTCAGGTAGGTAACACACACACATACACACACACACACACACACACACACACACACACACACACACACACACACACACACACACACACACACACACACAAAACAAGATTTTTTTTAATGTCGCTCACAAGTAATTAAAGGCGCAGAAAACCTTGAACAAAAAAGTTGCGTAATATCCTAACAAACCTGAAAATCAACGTTGATTTGGCCAGAGTCATTGATTTCTAATTTATTTTCCATTTACAAAATGCCGCTGCCAGTCACTGACGTCACAGCTCGCCCGGTTTACTTGCGCGTGGACCAGGCGAGCTGTGACGTCAGTGACCGGCAGCGGCATTTTGTGAATGGAAAATAAATTAAAAATCAATAACTCCGGCCAAATCAATGTTGATTTTCAGGTTTGTCAGGATATTAGGCTTTTTTTTTGTTCAAGATGTTCTACGCCTTTAAGATAAAATTAAAAGAAAATGCTGTGAGAAAGCAGAATCAGCAAGTGTCTTACCATAGTGAAGAGATATAGTCCATAGTTTGTCTTGCTAGAACACATATAAAAACATAGCCTGATCTTACCATAGTGAAGAGATACAGTCCATAGTTTGTCTTGCTAGCACACATATAAAAACATAGCCTGGTCTTACCATAGTGAAGAGATATAGTCCATAGTTTGTCTTGCTAGCACACATATAAAAAACTAACATATTGCAAATATTTCAGCAATAAACTACAAGAGAGATGAAGTGTCTTCATCAGTCATTACAGAGCATTCCCAGTTTCTCTCCAAGTCTGTAATGACTGATGAAGACACTCCATCTCTCTTCTAGTTAATTGATGAAATATTTGCAATGTGTTAGTTTTTTATATGTGTGCTAGCAAGACAAACTATGGACTATATCTCTTCACTATGGTAAGACCAGGCTATGTTTTTATATGTGTGCCAGCAAGACAAACTATGGACTATATCTCTTCACTATGGTAAGACCGCAGGCTATGTTTTTATATGTGTGCTAGCAAGACAAACTATGGACTATATCTCTTCACTATGGTAAGACCAGGCTATGTTTTTATATGTGTGCTAGCAAGACAAACTATGGACTATATCTCTTCACTATGGTAAGACCAGGCTATGTTTTTATATGTGTGCTAGCAAGACAAACTATGGACTATATCTATTCACTATGGTAAGACCAGGGTATGTTTTTACATGTGTTTGCTAGCAAGACAAACTATGGACTATATCTCTTCACTATGGTAAGACCAGGCTATGTTTTTATATGTGTGCTAGCAAGACAAACTATGGACTATATCTCTTCAATACGGTAAGACCAGGCTATGTTTTTATATGTGTGCTAGCAAGACAAACTATGGACTATATCTCTTCACTATGGAAAGACCAGGCTATGATTTCTCCTAGCAATTTGTCTCAAATTTATCATTCCTAACTGTGATAATTTGTCACAATATGTTATGTAGTATTTTAAAGTTAATTGATGCATTATTTTGTCTGCAGTAACTCCAGTCTGGAGAAAGAGAGGGAGAGTGATGAGGAGAGCGTCATCAGTCAACGTCAACCACCTCACATGGCAGAGGACACAGAAAGCGTCAACATACCTACCAAAAAAAGGTAGGGCCAAAATATAAAAATAAAAAACTAATATTTGGTAGGTTCTATTGAACAGAGCAAGGTGGCTCTCTCCGTCTTGTTCTACTTTGCTTTCTCTACACCCTGCTTGCTTGTTCTGGCTACCTGACTAAGGGGAGGTAAAAAGCAGATGTCTAAAGACATATAAATGCAACACATCACCGATATGTTTCACAAAATTAATGCGTTTAGTTTTCATTGATCGATCATTTCAATATATACCCTACCTTGTTCTGTTCAGTAAAATCTATCATGTATTAAGTTTTCTTAAAAGAACTGTACAATACTGTTCTCCTATAATGAAAGCTAAGATTATAGTACAGTACCTCAATAACCCTGTTAAGAACCTAAGTATTTGATAGAAGAAAACATAAAATATATT
This sequence comes from Ecdyonurus torrentis, assembly GCA_949318235.1. Classification (NCBI taxonomy): domain Eukaryota; kingdom Metazoa; phylum Arthropoda; class Insecta; order Ephemeroptera; family Heptageniidae; genus Ecdyonurus; species Ecdyonurus torrentis. The sequence goes on from OX439136.1 coordinate 1,424,003, forward strand.
GGGGGGGGGGGGGGGGGCAAGAAGTCTCACAAGGCAATGAATTATTTACATATTAAATTGAATCATTTTAACTTAACTTTGTTATTATTTGACAGGAATCAGATTCGCTCTATCATAGGACGCACAATGAAGAAAACGATGGACAAAGCGAAGCACTTTGCGCACGAGGTTCGTCTGCACGGAGGAAGGGAGGGGGGAGGAGGAAGCAGGGACGCAGCAGGCAGAGAGGGGGGCTCTGCTGAGGAAGGACTGGACGAACAAGCCAACATCAAGGTAAACAACACTTAAAGTCATTTCAGTTTGGATATGGAAGAATGAGGAAGACTAATGATTTTTAGGACAGTATTTGAGCACATTTTTAGAAAGAGTATGAACTATGTAGTAGATTACATTGAAGTTGATATTTACCTTTATTAATTACATTTCAATAATTAATTAATAAATTAAAAATTAGGACTACGTACCCAAGGAGCCCAAGTGTACTCTTTTGTTTGAATTTGCAGCGGAGTTCGTTCCTCTTCTGCAAATTTTAACACGCGAATTTTAAAATATACGTACGTACACTGTGGCCAAAACAAGGTCGTTCCCACCAAAACCTGTATCCGCGGTGCTAAACCAATCAGCGAGCGTGTTATAAACCTACTAGCCAATCACAGTTGACTTTACATATGTAGTTAATTACACTGTATCCACTCAAACTAGTATTGGGAGAAGTGTAGTACATAGTTTTACTGTTTCTAAAAATGTGCTCAAATACTGTCCCAAAAATCATTAGTCTGTCTCATTGATGTCCATAGTTTTGAGGGCAATGGCCCTCTTACTTTTATGTAAGTATACTCTCAATTTTGTGAAGTTCAAATATATAAATTTCTCAATGTTGTGAAATGCTTAGTTACGTCCACAGCATTACATTTTATTTAAGAATAAACTACAAGAGAGATGAAGTGTCTTCATCAGTCATTACAGACTTGGAGACAAACTGTGCATGATTTTAATTTCTCCAAGTCTGTAATGACTGATGAAGACACTTCATCTCTCTTGTAGTTTATTGCTGAAATATTTGCAATGTGTTAATATGTAATAGGCTAATACGTAATAATCATTATAAATTGAACTTTTCTGATTTTACGTAAATTTACTGACATTATACTTTGTTTCAATATGCAAATATAAGGAGAAAAAAATTCGGTTTAAAATGCAGATCAAAGAAAAGTAATAGATTATAATTAAAGTTATTTTACGCGAAAATATTTAATTAAAATAAATAAGAGACATAAATTTGCAAGCTTATGGCTGCTAATGAGAGAATTTTACCACTGCCGAGAATGGAATGCAACCAAAGTCCCCTGATTAACCAGGCATCAAGTTGTAGACATACGGGTGGGTGGATATGTTTCTCCCTATTATACTTTGTTTTGTTTATTTCCAGTTGAAAGCTTCGCACAAAGGACCTTATGAGTTTGACAGTGTTCGTCTGCTCCAAGATTTGAGTGGAGAACACAGTGGTGCCATCTGGTGCATGAGGTTCTCTGCATGTGGTCGACTACTGGCCACTGCTGGACAAGACCGTGTCCTCAGGGTGTGGGTGCTGAGGGACGCAGCAGCCTACTTCTCTGACATGTGCACCAAGTACAGCACTGCTAACGCAAACTCAGCCGCTCATCCTAAGGTACCACTTAATATCATATTAAACATAATGTGTGTACAACATACATATAAATATTCAATTGATAAGCCAATCAACATATGCTTATTTTTTTATTTATTTAGGCATATCATTACTCTTTGCACGGTGCATGGTTTCCACCATGTAATCTGTCAGATTAAAGAATATCACGATTGTAGCAATAAATGTGTATGTATGTTATATGGTGGCCTCTGTACTAGGTACCACTTACTTCACTGTCCGTCTCAGACTCTGTCATTAAGTCATTATACAAAACCGGAGACGAGTAGCAATGTATATTATATGATATGTTTAATAGATAATAATAAATTTCATTATTATTAATTAAATGTCATGATTTGGATATTATTATATGTTTATAATTAAGTGGATAATTATTGAATGTTTATATGTATGTACATATAACAATATCCAAATAGCCACAACATTATACATGCTGATCATTGACATAATAGCCCATACCTAACTGACTCTTACGCTAGCACATGTGAGGAGATGATACTGATCACATAAGCAAAAAATACAATTCTTAGTACAGATATGATATTCCTTAGTGTCCCAAATCTTGTGATGACACCCGTGGGCTGCAAAGCAGTGATAATATTACGATTTCTCTGATTTCAATTTTTTCAATATGTATTAAATAATGAAATTGATAAACCCTAAAAATAAGTTGTTTTTTCTAAATTAATTCCATAGTAATCAGTCATGTATTTGAGTTTTCTAGTTCCCTGTACATACATAAGCATACCCCACGAGGGTCATCATGACATTGAGTACTGGACACTCCTCCCATGCTAAAATTAGCAATTACCCATCCATCAAAGTGATGCAGCTTTCTTTACGAAGTACGTAGTCAACGTGTCATCTAAAGGCTTGTATTCAGATGGATCAAAATCTAAAAAGAAAACTTGCAAACTTTATGATGACATTTGAAAGTTAACAGTAACAGCTACCTATGATAAAAGTTTCAGAACCCGTGACCATCAGATAAGAAATATTGAAATTAACATGGGTTCTTGTGTGACTAAAACTTCAAAAAATCATAATTTAAAATATGACATATAAATACTGGATGTGACTTGCAGGGGTCTCCAACACCGTCCCAGGAAAGCTTGGTGTCTCAAGTGTCCACAACAGCTGCTGACGATGCAGCCTCCATGATGGAGGGGGATTGTAGGGGAGGAGGGGAGGAAGGTGCTTCAGGATCTGTAGGAGGTATTCCTGGTCCTTTTATGCCGAGACCTTTCGTCACTTACACTGGACACACCTCCGATCTGCTCGACGTCTCTTGGTCCAAGGTCAGTATCTTATAACATTCGCTGGCCTCGCCTCTACAAGCAATTTCCATGAACTGTGCAAGTGGCAAATAAGCATCTTTCATGACCATTGCAAGTGGCAAATAAGCATCTCTCATGACCATTGCAAGTGGCAAATGTCAGTCATGTGCTGTGAGCATAGCTTACTTGCCACTTGCCGCAGCCGTGAAAGGAGCTTATTTACCAGTCGCGTGGTTCATGGAAATTGCTTTTTTACCAATTAGATGTACGGCCAGTGATATATATATATATATATATAGGCCTATTATATAGCCTATATATTTCCCATTACACAATTTTTACTTATCTATCTGTACGTGTTTTATATTCAAATCTTTTACTTATGTATCAACTTTATGATAAAATTTAATATTTTTATGTATAACACGTACCCTAGATTATTTTATAATAACAATAATATAACTTGTTTGTAATTTGTGTTGACAGAACTACTTCATATTGTCTTCGTCGATGGATAAGACAGTTCGCCTGTGGCATATTTCTCGTAAAGAATGTCTCTGCTGCTTCCAACATATCGACTTTGTCACTGCCATCGTCTTCCATCCCAGGGTGAGTAACTCTACGTAGTAACATATATCCTAGTATTGATTTGACCAACAACATCATAATTATGTATGATGACTTTGCAATGCAATGCTAGGAGAAAGCACAGCCTGGTCTTACCATAGTGAAGAGATATAGTCCATAGTTTGTCTTGCTGGGACACATATAAAAACATACCCTGGTCTTACCATAGTGAAGAGATATAGTCCATAGTTTGTCTTGCTAGCACACATATAAAAACATAGCCTGGTCTTACCATAGTGAAGAGATATAGTCCATAGTTTGTCTTGCTAGAACACATATAAAAACATAGCCTGGTCTTACCATAGTGAAGAGATATAGTCCATAGTTTGTCTTGCTAGCACACATATAAAAACATAGCCTGGTCTTACCATAGTGAAGACATATAGTCCATAGTTTGTCTTGCTAGCACACATATAAAAACATAGCCTGGTCTTACCGTATTGAAGAGATATAGTCCATAGTTTGTCTTGCTAGCACACATATAAAAACATAGCCTGGTCTTACCGTAGTGAAGAGATATAGTCCATAGTTTGTCTTGCTAGCACACATATAAAAACATAGCCTGGTCTTACCATAGTGAAGACATATAGTCCATAGTTTGTCTTGCTAGCACACATATAAAAACATAGCCTGGTCTTACCATAGTGAAGAGATATAGTCCATAGTTTGTCTTGCTGGCACACATATAAAAGCATAGCCGGGTCTTACCATAGTGAAGAGATATAGTCCATAGTTTGTCTTGCTAGCACACATATAAAAGCATAGCCTGGTCTTACCATAGTGAAGAGATATAGTCCATAGTTTGTCTTGCTAGCACACATATAAAAGCATAGCCTGGTCTTACCATAGTGAAGAGATACAGTCCATAGTTTGTCTTGCTGGCACACATATAAAAACATAGCCTGGTCTTACCATAGTGAAGAGATACAGTCCATAGTTTGTCTTGCTAGCACACATACATAGTTTCTCTTCAAGTCTGTAATGACTGATGAAGACACTTCATCTCTCTTGTAGTTTATTGCTGAAATATTTGCAATATGCCAGTTTTTTATATCTATGTTTATATTATTTTTCTTACCTTTTTAATCATTTATAGAGAGAGAAGGTTTTGCCCCCCCCCCCTCCCCTTTTTTTAAATTACATGGTTGGAAAAGAAAATGATTTAATTTATTATTATTATTATTTTACAATAGTAATTTTTGACTTGGCAATAGCCAAATAGGCTAATTGCCAAATAGGCTAGTTCTAGTTCTGTAAATTTTATCATAATATTTACTATCAACTTTCAAATTTCATCATAAAGTTTAGAAATTTTATTTAATATTTATTTAGTTATTATTATAATTATTTTGTTTATATTTTGAGATACAAGCCCTAAACTGCCATGGTTGTTTTCTTATGTAAATTGTTGTGTGCAGGACGACAGGTACTTCCTGTCAGGATCTCTCGATGGCAAACTTCGACTGTGGAATATTCCAGATAAGAAGGTCGCAGTGTGGACAGAGGTCGAAGGTCACACCAAGTTAGTCACCGCAGCTAACTTCTGTCAGGTATTGTGCAATATATTTTTACTTATCATAGGGTTTTATATAAGAGATACTAATTATAATAATATAATTTATGAAAGATTTCTTAACAGGGGGGGAGGGGGGATTGTATGATATCAAACGTGATATCAAATATCACACGGTTGATATTTCCTTGTATATGAAATGTAATTAGTACAATTATGTATGATAGTAAAACACAAAGACCAGGGGGAGACTACAGCCTCTTGTCGCTGGAACAAAATTGCAGGCAGCAAATTGCAATATTGCCTGATGCTTCACAAAATTGAGGCCGTCAAAGTCAATGCCATAATCTGGTACTGTTTTTCCCTCCCCGTGTTCACACTGAGCTACCCTTTCGTCAATCAACCCCCACATGCCACCTGCTCTCCACCAATCTGGCTGCCAGGGTGCATTTTACTACCCGTACAGTTCCCGCAATTCTGTCACCTACAATAAAAATTGAAGAACTTGCTGCTACCAAGTTGTAGCTGTGACGTAGGTTCTAAACTCACGCTGGCGCCAAGCTAGCGTGAGAGCAAGTTGTAGCTGTGACGTAGGTTATAAACTCACGCAGGCGCCAAGCTAGCGTGAGAGCAAGTTGTAGCTGTGACGTAGGTTATAAACTCACGCAGGCGCCAAGCTAGCGTGAGAGCAAGTTGTAGCTGTGACGTAGGTAATAAACTCACGCAGGCGCCAAGCTAACGTGAGAGCAAGTTGTTGCTGTGACGTAGGTTATAAACTCACGCAGGCGCCAAGCTAGCGTGAGAGCAAGTTGTTGCTGTGACGTAGGTTATAAACTCACGCAGGCGCCAAGCTAGCGTGAGAGCAAGTTGTAGCTGTGACGTAGGTTATAAACTCACGCAGGCGCCAAGCTAGCGTGAGAGCAAGTTGTTGCTGTGACGTAGGTTATAAACTCACGCAGGCGCCAAGCTAGCGTGAGAGCAAGTTGTTGCTGTGACGTAGGTTCTAAACTCACGCTGGCGCCAAGCTAGCGTGAGAGCAAGTTGTTGCTGTGACGTAGGTTCTAAACTCACGCTGGCGCCAAGCTAGCGTGAGAGCAAGTTGAAGAGCCACCTTAAAAAGGAAGTTCAGAGGTTACAAGATGGCTTCTTCAATGTTAGATACACAAGAACTGTTCATAAACTCACATATGATGACCCAAAGCCCTTCCATAGCCCCGCAAACTCGTGATCATCCTGCGAGATATGCAACTTGTCCCGTATTTGTTACACAGCTTTACTATAGAAATTTTTTAGAGGGTTGCATATCTCGCAGGATGAGTGCAAGTTTAGGGGGGCTACGGAAGTGCTTCTATGTGAGTCAATGAACCCTCCCCACTATCTAACATTGAAGAAGTGCTTCTATGTGAGTCAATGAACCCTCCCCACTATCTAACATTGAAGAAGTGCTTCTATGTGAGTCAATGAACCCTCCCCATTATCTAACATTGAAGAAGCCACCTGAACTTACTCTTTAAATATTTCGGTCCTCAGATCAACATTGTAATTTTGGGAGCCGTTTGAAACTTTGGACCTTTTTTGTTGTTGACATTTTCAAGTGAATTTGCCCTATTTTAAAAATTAAATATATTTTGGTTTAAAAGACATTTAAAAAAAAAAAAAAAAAGAAAAAAAAAAAAGAGGTGGAAAAATTAGAAAAAAAAAACTAAAATTGCTAATTTTTGACAAATTTAACAAGATTATATAGTGATTATATATCAATACAGATCTTCAGCGTATTACTTATGTTATTACAAAATTACAACATTTGTGCTCTACAATATAGTATAATATATAACTATTCAAGGCAGATCATTTGTTTTGTTTTTTTGTTGTTTTTTTTTTTTTTTTTTTTTTGTTTATCATAAATTTTGGTTAAATCTACAGGATTAAATTTGCTGTCCTTTTTTTATAAATTTTTCATCTAGAAAAAGAAAAAGAAAAAAAAAAAAAAAAACACGAAACGAAACGAAACGAAAGAAGAGTAGTATTGCGGGTAAGGGAGTTATATTCAAACAAAGTTAAAAATTTTGCTTTATATTATTTATTTGAGTATAGGGAAATATACAACGAAATATAATTTAAATTATAAACGTAAAATATTTATTGTTTTACGGTAATTACTAAAGTTGTCAGCATGCTTGACTTGATGAAATTATGAATCGACAGTTTTTTGCTGCTTTCTCTCTTTTATATAGGTATATATATATATATATATATATATATATATATATATATATATATATATATGTATATATATATATATATATATATATATATATATATATATATATATATATAAATATATATATTATATATATATATACATATACATATACATACATATATATATATATATATATATATATATATATATATATATATATATATATATATATATATATATATATAGATATATATATATATATATATATATATATATATATATATATATATATATATATATATATATATATACATATACATATATACATATATATATATATATATATATATATATATATATATATATATATATATATATATATATATAATTGCTAAATCATCGGAAGCATGCTTATACATGCTTTTCAGCGCTATATAATTTACATTCCACAAACCATTTCTTCACATTTTGTTAACAAAACCAACAATTCATTAAGCTTTCACAAACATTTGAGATGATATAAATGTATCAACATATCAATCAAACACATTTCAATATCTCTGACATGACTTCCGACTTCCTGTATAAATTTGTAGACAAGCGTGATTCAAACTTTTACACTGTAGCGCCTCTAGAGATTGACAGCTACAACTACTGTTACTAATACTGCGTTCACAAGGTCTTGTTGTCACCTGAGCGCAAGGGTTATTATATCTGACCTTCAGGCAGCCTTATCAAAACAGTTCAAATAGCCACCAAACGTACCGCAGTGTTCCCTACAGAGGAAAATTTAAAACAGTGTGTCTACAAAATCAGCCAAGAGTCAGAAAACTTGTGAGGGACATTGAACTCATACCCTTCTTTATATTTTGAAGTTACCTCCATAATAAGCTCAGTAAATCAGTCAATTGTTTCATTTTTCCCTTCCACACACTACCATTTAATAGAAAACTTCCAAAAAGGGGCTTCACATATATAATATAATATATATATATATATATATATATATATATATATATATATATATATATATATATATATATATATATATATATATATATATATATATATATATATATATATATAAAAGGGGATTTACAGACATCAATACTAGGTTGTCTGCTAGCATTTTGTTTCTAAAATCTCGCGCTCTCATTTTATTTATTATTATTATATATTATATATATATTTTTTCAGTTTACATACCGCCTAATTAGTTCATTGCGTGAAAACACTTTTGCAAGTCTTCTATTGTAACAACACTTACTTTGACAAACTTTATATTTATTTTTACACATAAAAAACAACAATACTACAATGGCAGGTCAGCTACGTAACTGTGTTAATCACAAAGTATAGGTACATTTTGATCTGCAACAGTTGCCATGCCTACAATTTATTGTTATGTAATGGAGCATAATAATGTATGTGATACTTCATAATACTTATGTTACAAAGTATAATTATTTGTATTGTTCTAATATAGCATTATTTATGCCATAATGACAAATGTAGCATAAATGTATGTACTTTATTGTTTGTGTAGATATTTTTAATGTAACTGAAATGTTTTAATTGTGCTCATGCATGCATGGGAAAGTGTCCAACAACAAAATGACAACACAAATTAAGTAAAGACAGCTAGCACAGCACTTTCTCCCATACGTGGAGAAATTATGGCAGTTAATATTCTATTCTAAAAGCAGTTAATATTCTATTCTACTAAAATACGATATATAATATATTATGTATGTTATATGTATAATATAGTTTACCATGCAATTATTGAAGTCTCGCTGTTAAAATAGCAAATTAGTCCCTTCTTACATTTTAATTTCAGATTTTAATTTACATCTTTTATAATTCTTAAAAGCCATGAGGAAATTTAAAAAAAAAAAAAAAAAAAAAAAAAAAAAGGCTTGTGACTGCAAATTTAAATATTGCATTTTCTTTTTCTTTTTATTACGTTTTTTCAATATTTTTAAAAGCGTTTAAGAATAATAATATATATCTATATAGAATGCATAATATATATATATATATATATATATATATATATATATATATATATACTACACACATTTATATATTATATTATAGCCAGTGAGGTCAGATTATCATTATTATTATTGTGTTTTCTTGTTTTCACATGAGGCCGGCTTACATTGCGCCAAGGCAGGTGTAATGACAATAATATAATAGCGCCATCACTCACTGATATTAACAATAACGCCATCACTGATATTCAGGGGCGTATCCAGGGGGGGGGGGGGGTCGGGGTCTGGACCCCCCCCCCCCCCCCCGGTCAGGTCTGAAAAAGCATAAGAAAAGGGGGTGGTTTCCCCCCTTTTCCTATGCTCAATATAGACTGGACCCCTCCCGTCGCAAAATCCTGGATACGCCCCTGCTGATATTAATAATTAGTTATTATATTATTAAGCATTGATATTATCAATGGCTTAATTATTTGACAAGAAAACGCATAATAATATAATATGCGCATGCGGGCACTTTTTCCTTTTACGTTTTTTGGTTAAACATAAGCGGTAATAATGTCACTGTTTTGATGCCGACTTAGCGATTTTGTTCACATCCGCTTCCGTTTCGACGTACTGCGCATGCGTAGTAAGTAGAAACGGAAGCGGATGTTACCGACATCGCTTATAGTTGGCCTCCTAGATGGGGTGTTTCTATAGGGACTTTATGCAGTTGACATACAATAGATTGCAATAGTAACGGAGTGTCCGTTGTCATGGCCCGGTCGTCATAATTGGGTCGCTCTGAAATCACAAAAAAAAAAGAAATGAAAAGAAAAAAAAAAAAAAAAAAAGAGAAAAAAAAAAAAAAAAAGTTTTATTAACTATATGTATACTGTATATCCTTCCCCATTGATTTTAGACACTTTTCTAAAATTAAAAATATTTTTTTAAAAAATTAAGAATTTTTTATTTTTTATTTATGCGATGTCATTTGAAACTGATATATAGTGTTTGTTTTGCTGAAAGTATATAATGTACAAAGAATTGTTGTGAAAATATATTTCTTAAATTTTAACTATTTGTGGTCCGAGGCGGTCACGTTACGTTAAAAACTTATAAAATTTTTTATTATTATTTTATTATCAATAACAAATATTTATACTTGATATTTTTTATCAATCCTAATTATTAATAATTATCATAATTATGCTAAAATTTGAATTACCATTTTTAATTTATGTTAAATTTGCATTTAATCGGAGTTTAATTTTCAAATTTTTAATTACATTCATATATCTTATAAAATAAGGTACATAAAATTTTAAAAAATATATAATATATGTATATACGTGACTGGGTTTCTCTGAAACTAATTTTTTTTAAATCTTAATTATAATATATATTTACAAAAATTGTCTCGTACCATAGTACTAAAAATATCGTGAAATCTACGATAAAAACAAATCATCATCTCAGACATCGTAGTGAAAAAGTACAACAAAGTGAAATTTTACTTTTCATACACTAACTACGTAAAAGACATAAAAATAAACAGGTTTTCTCCCACACACTTTTTTCCCTTTGGTATGAATATAAAAGCTAAAAATCACGATGAATAATTGCAATTGAAACTTCATTTATTTTTAAATTTTAAATAGCAATTATTTAGTTTTCAACGTTTATAGTATAGAGAGCGCAAAAATAGTCGATCATTTTTGACAAATGATGATTTTTGGTGCAAATAATCGATTAATAGTCGATTTTCTACAAAAAGTCGGAAAAATTCGATTATTTTATATAAATTTATATAAATAGAATGCGATAAAGTGATTTTGTGAGTATATAAAAAAAAATTTTTTTAATTGAATCTTAAATGGAAATTTTAGTATCTATAATAAATACTCAAATTACCCGAGCTTGTCCTTATTTAAAATTTCTTGAATCAATATTATAAGTTTTTAAGTATATATTATATAATATATGTTTATAAAAAATATTAAAATTTCAAATAATTTGATAGTTTTTTCAAGAAATTTCCTTAAAAACGTTTAAATATTGCGAAATAGTCGACAAATATTCGATTTTTTGTGAAATAGTCGCTGAACTCGAAATAGTCGATTTTTTTTATTGGTTTAAAATGTGTCATTTCTTGAGATCGTTGGAGATATGAAATAAAACTAGCAATAGTCGACATAATGGCAATAGTCGAAAAACTATTTTTGCTCTCTCTCTCTCTCTCCAGTACAGTAGATTCACTTTAATCTTACCTGAGTTTTAATAAGCGACGTAGTCCACGTGCCCATCGTTGCGGAAACATTTAACCACACGAGGGCTCAATTTAGAATCGCTGGGGATGTTGGACCTGTCTTCAACACTCTTCACTGCATTCTCTTTATTTGGCACGTATTTATCAGCAGCTAAAACAAAAATATTTTTCTTATTTTGGAAAATATCTTTCAATGTGGAAAACAAACACTTTTTTAAAATTACATTTTCTTAAAAACCCAAATCATTCTAAATCGATTAAAGTGTTTTTTTCTACGTTTTAAATTTATTACTTTAAATTAATTAAAAACTCGGCTTGCAATATTTTAAAATATTTCATGATCCGTACATTATAACTAGAATACGTACCGCATACATATAAAATTACGGATATATAAAAGATGCAAAAATTATATAAAAATATAAAGAGGCCTGTAATATTACTATATTACAAATACTTATAGTTCTAATTTAGCATATTATAGTTTATGCTGCAATGATATATATATATATATATATATATATATATATATATATATATATATATATATATATATATATATATATATATATATATATATATATATATATATATATATATATATATATATATATATATATATATATATATATATATATATATATATATATATATATATATATATATATATATAAATAATGCATTATTTATTTAATTTATATATTTCGTGCATCACAGTTTGTAACTATAGATGTGATCCCAATATTTACGAGTGCGTGACTGTGTGTCATGTGTGTTATGACATTTATGTAATATCAATTAACAGACATTTGGCTTACCTAAGATCTTGGGTAGCATCAGTGGATGATTAAGTATGTTCTTGGTGCGAGAAGTGTCATGTGTGTTATAACATTTATGTAATATCAATCAACAGACATTTGGCTTACCTAAGATCTTGGGTAGCATCAGTGGATGATTAAGTATGTTCTTGGTGCGAGAAGTGTCATGTGTGTTATAACATTTATGTAATATCAATTAACAGACATTTGGCTTACCTAAGATCTTGGGTAGCATCAGTGGATGATTAAGTATGTTCTTGGTGAGAAGTGTCATGTGTGTTATAACATTTATGTAATATCAATTAACAGACATTTGGCTTACCTACGATCTTGGGTAGCATCAGTGGATGATTAAGTATATTCTTGGTGAGAAGTGTCGGACCAACCGAACTTTGTTTACTCTCTTCACTTAATTGGGACTCACTGTGCCGTTTAATCTTTTGTGCCTTGTTCTCTCCATTGCATATTTCATTATAGAATTGCGTTGGGTTAACCCAACCATGGAGTGAGCTCCACATAACAGCGGTAAATAAATCACCGGTCTTAGTGACTTGGGAACTTTTCACTGAAACAAAGAATTAATTTTATTTATTAAGTATTTAAAACTGAGTGTAAAACAAATGAAAAAGTACAAGACTTCAATCTATAGCTCGTTCTGTAAAGTAAAGTGTATCTCAATAACACTGATTGGCTGACCAACAAAATAAGACACGTTCATTGGTAGATCTTGTTTTTTGAGCCGGTAAAAGTGAGTCGCATATTGAGACTGGAACTTTTTTTGGGAAGTTTCTTTTATTCTTATCAAGTCCAAAGTTCTAAAAGAAGAAATAACAATGATCGACCATATGTAAACGTAGTAAACAGGTAACGACGTCATAATCAGATGTTTTTAACAAAGGCACATTTTCGAAGCTGGCTCAACATTTGTGTGTAGTTTATACAACGAGCTTATATAACAATTTTCTCACCCTTATAGTAAATTGTAATAGTTAAGTATATGATTCACAATATTATTATTATTATAGCTTAAATTTAAAAAAATTAAGTTAAAAAATAATAATTATAAATAAATATGATAGACGTTTTACTATTTTCTTTGTTAATTAATATATTAAATATAATGAAATATTTTAAAGAATTAGTCAGAGGCCCATGTATAAGTGGTTTGTACCTCTAATCACAATTATTTCCAATGTATAGAGCATGATTTAATAATTATTTACAATGTACATATAAAACATGGTGGTAATATTTAATAATTACAATATAAACTTACAAGTAATATCGGGATTGTTTTTTACTTTGGATAAGTTTTTGTGTGGACGCCTGGGGATGGGGTGTAGTCTGCGGGTTTCTCTCTTCATCAATTGCTCTTCGGAGTTTTTGCCGGCCAATTGTTTAAGTTGTTGGGGCAAATCATTCTCAGGCTTACCGTTGTAAAGCTCAGCTTCACCTGCATAACAATATCACATACCGAAATAAATTTTTTATATGTACATATATAATATATATATATATATTATATATTGACTATAGGGTGTATGTGGATGACGTCATATTTAATGCGCTTGGAGTAGTCAATCACATTGCACAGCATAGGGAAAAACTTCATTTAAGACAAAATTCTTTTGGAAATCGGTTAACATTTTGTTATTGTTATTTTTCTCACATATACTTGAGATACTAATTCAACATATTTACAGCATCAATATGCTCTCAATAATATTGCATAGTGTTTTTAAACTGGCAAAATTATATTTTTGTCCTATGCCACCCATGTTATTGACAAGGGCGGATCCAGGAATTTGGATTGGGGGGAGGGGGGGCGACACCAGGGAAATTTTCCAGTGGCGGGACGGGGGTAGGGGGCAGCCCGCCGCAGGCTAAACATTTTTTAGTGACACGCCCGTTTTTGGGAAAAACGTAAAAATAGTATACTTGAGAAAATAGTTTTAAAATTATTTTAGTTTAAAATTTTAATTTTTTTATCGTGTTTTTTTTTCCACCCTTATTTAATGATATTGAAAAATAAGTGCAAATTGTTAACTAAAGTCTTAAAAAAAGTATAAAATATGCTTTTTTTTTTTTTTTTTTTTTTTTTTTGTATTTCATATATTTTTGAAATTCCAAATTTTTGTTTTAAATTTTATCTTATTATATATACAGAGTAACCACAAGAGTTTTATATGCTTAATAAACGATTAGCAAGTCGTTATATTTTAAATGACAAAAATAATCCTCAATTTAATTTAAAAATTGAGCTCATATAAGAATAAAAAAGCTTTATCCATAGGGCCTAATTTTTATCATGCAATTAAAAAATTTCGCATAAAATTTTCCATTAAGACTGGCGTGATAAAAATCAATAAGGTTTTCCACTTCGTCACCTACAGAATTTTAAGAACCCTATAAAATAATAAGACTTTTAAACAAAAATTGGTTCAAAATAATACACAATATATAAAAGCAAGAACATAAAACATTAGATTTAATGGAGCTCATCGCGGTTTAGCGCGCGTGGAAAGCTAAGAGTATCCTAATTTAACATTACGCTGATGAGGAAAAACACGTATTTTACGATTTTTGAGAAACTATTCAACCGATTTCAGAGATATAAGACATACTTTTGTGCGTGTTTTTAGATATATCTAATGTCAATTTTTTTTAACCCATAATATAGTTTTTAATCTGTGATCAATAAGATTAAAAAAAAATTATTTAATTGATAAATAAAAAAAAAAAATAAAAAAAAAAAACGCAGAACTCCTTGGAAAGTTCAAATTTATTTTTAAGAGTTCGTTTCTTGCAAGTGGTCCATTATTGTTATATTTTGCTAATTTTTCCTCACAAATTAGTTTATGAGGGCGGAAGGCGCGGGGGGCGAAGAAAGTAAAATAATTATAAGGTGCTACTTTGTAGCGGTGTATTTTTATTGTTATCATTTTTATTAAGTTCAGGCTGCTGTACCCAAAATGAAAAATTTGTATCTCAAAAACTATTGTAACAATTGAACAGAGCGTCAAAGTGTTGGAAAATCTCCTTTGCTATAATGAATATCTATATTTGACCCCGATTTTGACCCACTTTGAATTTAATGTTCATTATTTTTTTTTTTTCTATGTAAAAATGTCATTAAATTTATTTTAAATCTCAAGTTCATCAAAAGAATAGATCTGCAGATTATACGCTGGTATTTTGTTGAGAAGTTAATTTTGAGATGTCATAAATTAACACCAATTCAAGAAATGTTAGATGCTTGTTGGTTACTTTCAATGAAACAAAAAATAGCTTTACAAGTTTTACTATTAATTCATAAAATTGTTAACAATAAATGTCCGAAATATTTATGTAATAATGTTAAATTCAATAATCAAGTCCACATTCACAACACCAGAATATCAAATCATATAGACTTAGGAAAACAGAATAACAAATTTTATCAAAAATCAATAATGGTGAGTGGATTTAAGTTATACAATACGCTATCTCGAAAAACAAAAAATATTGTAAATAATAATGAATTTAAAAGGGAATGTGTTTTATTCGTAAAAAAAAAAATGTTTAAAAAGAAAGAGTACCATGTATAAATCTTTAAAATTTATAATAATTAAAAAAATGTGTAGTAGTAAGTAGAAATAACTATGTATATGTATTAGAATTTTTTTCTAAATAAATATATTCTATCTATCTATCTATCTATCTATCTATCTATCTATCTATCTATCTATCTATCTATCTATCTATCTATCTATCTATCTACTCATCTATCTAAGTTGATCAATTTAATTTTGCACACGGTGAGCTTGAAATTTCGTATCTCTACACGCTAAAGGGGGTTTATTTGCTGAAACTTTTTGGAGTTTGATAATTAATGTTCTTTGGTTCATTTAAGCTAAAAAAAAATGTCATAATTGAGTGTTATGGCAAAAATGCTACCCTAAAGGCCTTAAAAAATAAAATGAATTAAGTATAATAAGTAAAAAAAAAGAAATGCTAGCTCTGTATAGCTGCAATTTTTATTTCATTTTTTGGAGATTTTTTCTTTTCTTTTTCTTTCCTTTTTTTTTTTTTTTTTTTTTTTTTTTTCTTTCTCTCTTTTTCTTTATTTTTCTGTTTTTCTCCGCCCACGTTTGGGGGGCGATCGCCCCCCTCGCCCCCCCCCCCCCCTGGATCCGCCCTTGATTATTGAGTTATCCAACATGACGTCGACTTTGACATGAATGTATACACCCTATTTAGTATATAAAGAACAAATGTTTTGAGGCAGACAGAAATCAATTTCGCTCACATTCGTGTATGTTTTTCTCTGGTCTATTGCTTTAATTAACAGACTAGCAACAACCTCATGTTTTAGGTTGACCCGCAAGACCCACTTCCTCATTGAGCTAAGAGTCATTTAAGTTTGGGTACTTTTAGCAAGATTTTCGGCTATTTTAAAAGTTAAAATATATAGCTTCTGTTAATAATTTGCTAAATCTAAATCGTATTATTTTAGCTGCTCATAATAAATCAAAAGTGTTTATCTCAAATAAGTTAGAGTTCGCAACTGAAGTAAGTTGTTGTTGTTGTTGTTGTTGTTTTTTTGAGTGACCCTGTAATAAATTTTTATTTTAAAGTTTCAAAAAAAATTGACCTCTTGTTGACCCGCTGTCAGAACCAAATATAAAAATGTCATCAAAATTATGAACAATAGAAGTAAATTCCATGAAGCACAGAGGTAAATGGACTTTAATTAACTGCTTATGTACTGTATATTAAAAGTTGGTCCAATAACATTAACGTACGTTGGATAAGATAAACAACATTTAATATAGTTTTCAGCAATGTCAATTATTACATGTTTCATTTTATAGAAGGTCAGTTTTAATTATTTCGCTATTTGTACAATTTGTACAGGGAAAAGATATAAAGGTTAAATTTTTAAACTAATTAATTGATTTTTTTTTTTTTTTTTTTTCTTCTTCTTCTTCTTGTTCATATTTATCTTCTTACCAAGTGAATATCTTTTCTCAATTCTCGGTTATGTCACTCCTTACAAAGATGAAAAATGTTTAACATAAATATAGAATGCTTGCAAATGACGTCGTATTTAATGCGCTCGGATACTATATTGGAGTATAATTGCTCATCATAGGACAAACTTTTTTTTTTTTTTTTAAATTTTTTTGTAAAGGCTGGTCTTTTTTTTTATAAGTATGTTTCTCTTCATAATTTAAATTGAAGCTATAAACTACATCAATGCTCTTGAAAATATTTTGTTTCAGTATTTTTAAACTCAAAATGATTCAATTTCCTATGCAGCCCATGTTACTGAGTGATCCAACATGGCGTGGACTTGAACATTAACACAATCACCCTATTGGCATGACGTACAGTACGTCATTACTGAAATCCTCGTTATTTATACTAAATCTTATTATGCTATTCTAGAAGCAAATTAATATTATAAAAATTTAAAAAAATAATAATAATAAAACATAAAAAAATTCTTGTATTTTTATTCTGATATAAATTATTAAAACCTCGTAAAACATAATTCAAGGGACCTCGGGAATCGCTACTTCGTCATAACGAAATTATATAGAAATTGCCGTAAATATATGTCTAATGTATCAAAGACGTCAAAAATTGCTATTTGCTCGACTAAAGCATCTTAAAATAAGTATTTTATTCTATAAGCTGTTTGAAACAAAGACGCGCTGCATTAATAAAAAAAAAAATACATGGATAAATACCTCGCGGTGAAAAAAAAAAATAAAAAAATACTGCGCGGTGCCTGTAAAGTATGCAACTTGATGGAATGAAGAATAAATATTCAAGAAATAAATGTGAACCTTTAATATTTTATATAAAGACGTACATTTTGCGCGAAATGAAAGAAAAAAAGTTAGAAATGTTATATATATTACGTCGAGTTGCAACACTTTTTTTTTTTTTTAATTGAATTGACTTTGCTATATATATATATATATATATATATATTATATATATATATATATATATATATATATATATATATATATGAATATATATATATATATTGTCGTGGTTCCGCTATATTGTCCGATGTCCACTTGGTTCAAAGTTTACTAATGTCCTGTGTCCATTTGGTTCAAAGTTTACTAATGTCCGATGTCCATTTTGAACCAAAAAAAATTTAATACATTTTTCAATCCAGAATTTTGTTTTACATATACATTTCAAATTTATTATAGATAGCTTACAAATTTGAAATTTTATACAATAAAAACTCGAAATATATTGCAAGAAAATACGTCAGCTGATCCGCGGTACGCCTCTTTTATGAACACTCAGATATCATTTTGCTTGTCAAAACTTGTATTTTAAAGAAAAGATAACAATATTTCTTTAAGAAAAATAATTTAAAAATTGGTAGCTATATTTACCGGCTTATTAAGGTTAATTTTCAGTACAATAATTTACGAAAGCTACTGTAAATAATTTATTTATAGTAAATTAACTTTTCTACAATCGATGTTACACTTTAACTTAAAATTACGCAGATATCAATTTAGATTTTTTTTTTTTTTTTTTTAACATTTATAACAAACAAACATTTTTAATCAGCATTTGTTGGGTTAAGAATTGATTACAAAAATTTATTATATATACAAAATTTTATAAAGAAAAATTGTTGTATCAAAATAGACGATAAGAAAAAAGTGTTTTTGTGATAGTTTCTATTAAAAAAAAACAACTCATAATGACTTTTTAAATACAATATCAGACAATATATTTAATTAGTTGTCATCATATTTTAATTCTACATGCACATAGAAAACAAAATTTTTGTATGAAATTCATAACCCCGAAATATTACTTATCCATAATTGAGCAACCTGCGTTAATACATGCAGTGCTTGAATTGAATTTATATTTTTTCTTTAATATAGAATAAATTTACCAATTTCGTATAGATTCATTTAAAAATACTGAATTGCGCCCCTTAATTTTCTGTTTCATAACAGACTGCTTTTTTTTTTTTTTTTTTTTTTTTTTTTTTTTTTTTTTTTTCAATTTGTTATTATATTATTATTATTTTTAGAGAAGTTGCAAGCCAACATTATGAGTTATGAATTCTTTGACTCTAAATTTTAATTTGACAATTTTATTGTCTGCAGTTGCATAGAAATAATTGAACGAACCAATCAATATATGGTTCAAAAATAGATCAAAAAATAGTTAATAACTGTGACCTAATTTTGTTTGTGATAATTTTTTTAAACTATACTCCAATATACTTTCTGATGTATTAATTTGATACGACAATTTTTTTTAAAATTAATACTACGTGAACTTAAAAACGAAATTAAGGGAATTTTGTATATAAGATCTTCTATACGACGATTATCTTTTTTTTTTTTTTTTTTAATATTATTTATTTCATTAAAGTTATTTTTGGAGCAAGTAATACTAATTTTTACGCATATTTTTGGTGAGTTGCGTCATATTATGCTCTGTTGCTAATTTACCGTAACGTGCAATACAAAAACTAAAGCATCATATTTATAGGCAATATACCAAAAATTCAGAATGTTTTTATTTTATTAATACAACGCTCCATTCATGAGTTATGATTTTTTTAAAGTTCGAGTCCGCGAACTTTTTTACTCAACCGAAAGAGTACAATTATTCTATTTATAATAAAATATAATATAAAAAATTTATTTTTAAAAATGTATGCCTTGTTTGGCTATATTTATGATAGTAATAAACTGTTAAATGTCTCATTAATACTGCAAATATTAAAGGAGATAATTAGTTTTTTGTGTCTCCTGAAAAGTAGTTAAAAGTAGACATCGGACATTAGTAAACTTTGAACCAAATGGACATCGGACATTAGTAAACTTTGAACCAAATGGACATCGGACATCAGTAAACTTTGAAACAAGTGGACATTGGACATTAGTAAACTTTGAACCAAGTGGACATCGGACAATATAGCGGAACCGCGACGTTTTTGTTTACGCGGACAGTAATCTTGTATTTATAATCAAATGAGAAAAAAAAATTATTACAAGTACTTTGCAAGTTTTGTGCATTATTGAAACTTGTATAATTACGTAATTTTAGATATTCGATGGAAATGGCATTTACTTATATAATTTATTTATTTATTATTTTATTTTTATTTTATCGCGAGCGTTTCTATAAGAATTGTCGTAAGAGAGAGTGCGCGATATATCGACGAAAGTTTGGATTCCTTGCCTGTTTTTGGCTGAAAATTTATTATTTTTTGACTTGGATTAATGCTATAACGAAATTTCGTTATAACGGGGTTTCCCTATGCTTCTACATGTAAATTTCAGCGGGACTGGCGAAATTACTTCGCTATACATATAGAAAGATTTTGCTATATCGGGGTTTTACTGCATATTGTTGCTTTTTTTTTTTTTTTTTTTTTTTTTTTTTTTTTTTTTTTTAATTAATTAACAAGAAAATCATATCTAAAAAATTAAAAACTATATACGCGATTTTTTTAAAATGTTTTTTGTTATTATTTATATATTACAATAGAAGATAATAATAGTGAATTGGAGATTCATTTCATTTGAGCTTCTTTACTTTACAAATCATGCTAAGATTGAGTATTAAAAATAATTCTTTACCAATATATTATTTATAAATTTAAAAATATGTTTAAAGTATAAACTAAATAAAAATCAAAGCAATTTCGTCTTTAAATATTATTAAAAAAGTGAAATTGTTTCACACTAATTAGTTATATATTATAAGATTAATGAAAGAAAATGGAGCTTTCGTTTAGTTTATATATATATATATATATGTTTAAATAAATATATATAATATAGCTTTTTTGATGGTTTTAAAAAAAAGTGCACATTTAAATGTGGATTTTTTTCCTGAAAAATAGTAAAAATTGTTTTAAAAAAGTGGTAACTTTTTTAAAAAATAATAAAAATATTAAAAATTGGTAACGCTTAAACGACTTCAAATTGTCTAATTCGTACTCATTTTTGGTTAAAAGTTACCTAATGTACAAACAGGAAAAAAGTCAGGAGTATATACCAGCAAATCCGGTCTCTAGTTATTTGTCTACCTATTGCATTTACAATTATTTAAATATCTCAATTTAAGTATTGTTATTTTGTCTGTATTTATGAGTAAAATACATTGAATGGACCACTTGCAATGAACATACTTTTAAAAATAATTTGAAATATTCTTAATGCATTTCTTATGAAAATATCGTTTTTACTTGTTGCTTGCAAGTGGTACATTATGAGTATCGTATAGTTGTAAAATATTCACTTAGTACTTACCATAGCCCAGTTGCAACACATAGACTACGATTAACAATGAACAGAAGAGAGATAGGTTCGTCATTTGTGATACGCAGATCTCACGTACGAACTACTGAAGATACTAGTGGCGGTCTCAGTTATATACAGCATGCAGTTCACCCCCCCCCCCTCCCCGCCCCTCGATCAACTTCTTATACCTTAAGATCAAAACACGTTGTGCGCATCTTTTCACGTTTTCCTCTACGTACGTCAAACACAAATATTATATTTATAAAATAAGAAATAATCCAAAGAAATTTAATCTTAGAGTATAAAAATAAAAATAACAATATTATATAGAATTTAATAAATACACTACAATATGATAATCGTATATGAACATTGTTATTATTAGAGACCGGATTTGCTGGTACTCTCGACTTTTTTCTGTTAGTTTGAGGTAACTTTTAACCAAAAATGAGTACGAATTGGACAATTTGAAGTCGTTTAAGCGTTACCAATTTTCAACATTTTCACCAATTTTACAATTTTTTCAAAAAAAGTACCATTTTTTACCAGTTTTTACCATTTTTCAGGAAAAAAATCAACATTTTTATACCATTTTTTTCAAAAACATCAAACAGCTAAAAAAAAAAAAAAAAAACGACGAAAAAACGACGAAAAAACGAAACGAAGTATTTTATTTCGTTTATACTAAATCACATTTTTTTAAAATTTATAAATAATAAATTGGTAAAGATATAGTACTGAATAATTTTAGTAGGATTTGTAAAAAAAAAAAAAAAAAAAAAAAAAAAAATATCCAATTTACTATTAATATCTTTTATTGTAGTATATCTCCTATACATATTTCATTATACATACATATTAAGGGTACGCAATTAAGGGTTTACAAAGAATTATATATATATATATATATATATATATATATATATATATATATATATATATATATATATAAATAAAATAATAATAATAATAAATCAGCCTATAGTTTTTAATTTTTCGGGTTTAATTTTCTTATTGATTTATTAGAAGAAAAAAGCTACAACAGTAAAACCTCGAAATAGCGAAATTTCATTATAGCGAAGTAATTTCACCAGTCCCGCTGAAATTTACAAGCATAAAAGCATAAATAAAACCCGTTATAACGAACTTTCGTTAAAGCGAAGTCAAAAAATAATAAATTTTCAGCCAAAATAGGCAGTGAATCCAAATTTTCGTCGATTCATTGCGGCCTCTCTTACAACAATTCTTCTAGAAACGCGTGCGATAAAATAAAAATAAAATAATAAATAAATTTGAATAAGTAAATGCTATCTCGATCGAATATCTAAAATTACGCGAAGTTTTGTTGTATAATAAATAATAACAAGTTTCAATACTGCCTAAAATTTAAGTTTCTATCACTGTGCTAACTGCAAAGTATTTTTTAATTATTTTTGTTCTCATTTGTTTATGAATACGAGATTGCTGTCGACGTAAACAAATAAATTTAGCAAAGTCAATTCAATTGAAAAAAAAAAAAAAAAAACGTGTTCAACTCCTCATATTTATATAGTATTTCAAAATATTTTCTTTCATTTCACGCAAAATTTACGTATCTATCAAATATTTAGGTCCACAATTTTCTCTTTAATTTTTATTTTTTTTATTCCATAAAGTTGCATACTTAACAGGCGCGCAGTATATTTTTTTGTATTGTTTTTTCCCCACTGCGAGATAATTTTATAGGATTGTATTAATCTATGTAACTTTGTTATTATTGTAGCGCCTTTCTTTCAAACAGCTTATAAAACACTTATTTTAATATGCTTTAGTGGAGCAAATTGTAAGTTATAAAAATTGTTCCTTGGTTTTTACTTTGGCTAAAGTGATCGGTTTAATTGTTTTAGCTCAAAACAAAATGATCTTAAAAAAATAGAAGCAATAAATAATATGTTTCAAAATATCAAATTTAATTTTTTATTTTTCTATTTGTCTAATGATAAAATCTTGCTACCAAAAAAAAAAAAAAAAAAACGACAGAAACTGCTTATTAACAGTTTTTACGCTTTTTTAAACGTTTTACCATTTTCACCATTTTTTACCATTTTAGTACCATTTTTAGGCCCAAAATGTTACCATTTTTCAAAAAAAAAAAAAAAAAAAAAAGTACCACTAAATCCGGTCTCTAGTTATTATTATATAAAAATACGTTATTATTATTTTTTAAACTTCGAAATAGAAAAGTATTATCTTTTAACTTGATCGATATTTGAAATATTTGGAGTCTTGGGTTCGATACTCAAAGTAACGATTACACGTCTAATTATGTGTTGTTAAAACACCGCTTCTACATCTGTTTCCATGAAGCGATATACCATTCAGTTTCAGTTTCTTTATTGATCATAATACCAATTGTCACATTTAGATTACAAAAATAGTTACACAGGAATACAATGTGGTTCATAAAAGTTTCAGTCATCATTAATATGTATAATAAGGAATAATATATATATATATATATATATATATATATATTCTTATATATATATATATATATATATATATATATATATATATATATGTATATATATATATATATATATATATATATATATATATATATATATATATATATATATATATATATATATATATATATATATATAATTTGAATAAAAGTGTAGGCGACCTGCACTGATAACTCGCAACTTTGATAGTTAAAAATAAATATTTGCACAAAGCAAAGATGAAATTGTTACTTAAAAGTAAGTTACGTCAAATATGTAAAAACACTTTAATCTAATATTTAAGTTATTTCACTTAACATATATTGTGTAAATCTGGAATTTCACATTTTAGTGGCATAATATAAATCTTTTTTTTGAACGGTTTCCGGTCCAAGTGCTAAGTTAATATTGATTGACTTAGACTTAATGTTAAGAATATGAGAAAAATTCGTTCAGTTGAAATAAACCCTTATTAAGTAAAAAAAATTAGGAGAAATGATGTTTCCCCTTATGCTGGACAATACATTAGGCACCACTAACATGGCGACAAAGCGCAAAGATTTGAAAGGGGTTTATATCTGTTCTAATTGTATCGTTGATTTTTATATATAATGTTGCACGTGTTTTGTTTCAGAACGGCAAGTTCGCTGTTGTTGGATCGTACGACGGTCGCTGTGTGTTCTAATTGTATCGTTGATTTTGATACATAATGTTGCACGTGTTTTTGTTTCAGAACGGCAAGTTCGCTGTTGTTGGATCGTACGACGGTCGCTGCGTGTTCTACACGACAGAACAGCTCAAGTATCACACGCAGATCCACGTGAGGTCGTCGAGAGGACGAAATAGTCAAGGACGCAAGATCACAGGGATCGAGCCCATGCCGGGAGAAGATAAGGTACGCATTATGTTATAATACTTAAAGTTCACTCTAACACAACATAACAAGACGGACCATAGCAAGCAATGTTAATATGTAGGGATATATGTGCATGAGGCTGGCCGGCCATGCATATAGCTCATATTAACATGATGTTGAAAGAGGTCTCATGATCAACATGTTAAACATGATTAACGAGCACTGGTCCGACCTTACACAAATTTAGTATTTGGAGCCCAAAATATTGTAAGTGCGGGGTCTATACGTTGTGATACAAAAAGTTGATACATAACAGTTAATATAAAAATGATTTAAAATTAGCATTCAATTGCTAAAAATAAAGTTATATGTTCACAAAACCCGCATGTGTGAGTGTTTCAACAACAACAGTTAAGAAAAAATAAGATCTAAAACATAAAAAAATAATAATAATAATAATAAAAAAACTTTAGTTTTTAGGCTGCATGTGATAAGGCGTAGTAATTTGTGTGCTGGTCTGATGTGCGAGAGGTCGTGAGTTCGTTGCTTGATGTCGGCTACAGCAAAGTAATTAATTATATACAAAATAAAACAAATCTAAAGTCTCGAAATGTATAGGTTGTCCGCTTGGACACAACACAATGAAGGTCGGTATTAATGTTAGATGTTAATTGACAAATATTTCAGATTCTTGTGACGAGCAATGACAGTCGAATACGTCTTTATGATCTTCGTGACCTAAACCTGAGTTGCAAGTACAAGGGATGTGTCAACATCAGCAGTCAGATCAGAGCTAGCTTCAGGTAAGTCAGCACCAATGTGTTAAACTTACACATTTAATATATATATATATATATATATATATATATATATATATATATATATATATATATATATATATATATACGATCGCAGCACGGGCCACGGTCAATCCGGGCCACAAAGAACAAAAAAAAAAAAAAAAAAAAAAAAAAATCCGCTACAAGCTGAAATTGTTTCTTTAAACAATAAATACTCCTGCCATAAACTTTTACTTTTAGAATATAATATTATGTGTTAATTTTATTACACTGCTGATGTTATTTCCAAAATGTAACGAATAAAACCCATTTTTTTATTATTATTAAAAATATAATCAAACCATATTAATGAATTATTATTTTTTTTTTATAAATTATATACTTTAACTTTATTTATATATTTAAACTTTAAACATTATTATTTAAAGTAATTTATTGTAGCAAAATATAAATGCTTTTTATGGAAAGTTGCTAAAAAAAAAAAAAAAAAAATTTAATACATGAAATTTAATTGCAATTGAAACCAGTTCGAGACCGCCCGGGCCAAAATCTTTGGGTACCCTTTAAAAAAAAAAAAAAAAGAAAAAAAAGGTTGAACCAGGGTTTTGAGCTTTTAGCTCAACAACGAGCCAGCTCTAGTTAAACCCGTGAATGACTCGAGAAAAAATAAATATAAATTTCTATATAGTATTTCAAAGTTTTTTTTTTAATTAATTTACGATGTCTGACTTAAACAAACATTTGTATTTACAATGAAAAGCGGGCTTGTTTCGTCATAGGCTTGAGAGCTTGTTTTTATACATCGGCTCAAATATTAAGGTTACCAAGTTTTAGCTCATTTTTAGGATGTAAGCTTGATTTTTAAGCTAAACCCGGGCGACCCGGGCTTAAAGTAAACCCGGGCTAAAAAAATCTAACTTTTTATAGCTCTATGATTATAAACTTACATAGCATTTTTGCTGTTTTTTTTTTTTTTTTTTTTTTTTTTTTTTTCCTATTTCATTTGCATTAAAAATAAAATTTCTAACAGTTAATTTAATTAGTCCTTCAATGAAGAAAAAAAATTTTTTCTTCTATTATGCATTCATTTTTGTCTACTAAATTGTTAAGGCTTGCTCAAGAATAATTTTTAATTTCTCCCAAGCAGCTCCGGCGGCCAAAGCTACAAATGCAAATAACAAATAACAGAGTATATCAAATGCTATATGGTTTAATTGTATACTTTTCAATATATAAATAGTTTTACACGTAGTTGTAAAATGAGAAAAAATAAAATTTAGTTCTAAATTAGCGTTAAAATACACCTGCCACGCCCCCTTTTTTTTTAATTTTCACCTGCGGCGCGAACTGGGGGGTTTACGCCCCCCGGAACCCCCGTTGGGTGCGGGCCAACTCGGGCATTAGCTCCACGGGCCAAATGCTCTCAAGCCGGCCCTGTAATATATATATATATATATATATATATATATATATATATATATATATATATATATATATATATATATATATATATATATATACATATTAATCGTAATATAATCATGCTTGCTCCAATACAGCAACATTTACGCAAAACATTATTATTAATATTATTTTTATTTTCGTTACCACAGATAAAAGCTTCATTGTAGTTCCAATATAATATATATTATACAGATGTAAGTCTTGTATAGAAACCAATAACTTAATTGGTTTTAACAAGTTTAAGCAGTATTTGTATTTTGTTAGTATAAATGTTATTTGTTAAGCAGGAAACAGTATATATATATATATAATATATAAGCTCCTTACACAAGCAAATTATAATATTGTTATATAATAATAATATGTTTATAATATCTGAGGTATTATTGATTCTTAAAACTTGTACTTAGCTTTTGCCTCTTATATATTGTTACAGGATTATTTTGTATTATAATATATATAATAAAAAATAAAATTTCAAAACATATATAGACATTTATTTCACACACAAAATTTGAAGTGAAGTAAGATTGTATGAAAATCCAACTGTAGCTCCGCAGCAAATGTGAGCATGCAGAAAATTTTGACTTATGCAACCCGCACAACATTTTCATGCAATATTTTTGCATATTTCTGACGTCAGAAACAAATATTCACACAATTTTTTTTTCTTGGTTTACTGTATGTCTTACTAAGCCCCCGTATTCGAGAGGACCGAATGTATATGTTTTATTTTATTAGAGGCTCGGGTTGTATATATGGCATATATTATATGCCTTATGCTTATGATGAGATGAAATAGTGTTTCACGTTTGGTGGTGAGTGCATGTGTATTTCCTCTCACGGCGTGCAATATAATATTCGCCATTCTCATTTAGCACGGATGTATATACGTATATGTCATCCATAGTTAAAAAGAGCGTAGTTTACCTAGTGACACCAAACAATATCAAAGTTACACTAAATTAAATTTGTATTATTATTTATCATTAGCCTAACTTGCTATATATAGTGTGCAATATAACAATATAAAAATTATATATATATATATATATATGTGTGTGTGTGTGTGTATATATATATATATATATATATATATATATATATATATATATATATATATATATATATATATATATATATATATATATATATATATATATATATATATATATATATATATATATATATATATATATATATATATATATATATATATATATTAGCATAAAAACCTGAAATTGACCCAAACTAGGTATTTTTGCTCATTTCGGCTTTTGGTTCGTCGCTTTTTGCCAAAAACCGGAATGCCAGTTTATTTCGGGTTTTGGTCACGAAATTTTGATCCATACTAGTTTTGAGCATTTCGCAAAAAGCAAAACCCGGTGTAAACATTTATATCTAGTATTGCATGGTCTTTGAATTTTGACCAGAACTATAGTTGTGGTCAAAATGGAAAAATCAAAAGCCGAAAAATGAACATTCCTCAACTCAATTATTTGATATAAGAATAAGAGAGAGAGAGAGAGAGATAACACGACACGTTAAATAAAAAAAAGTAAAAACATTTATTTTAATTTACAATAAGAGTGATATATTATGACTTATATGACTAATTTCCCTTATATTGGTTCAAAGTTCAAGTCCACCTTACTTTATCCAGTGATAACGATTTATTTTAAAATATTTCTTGTGCGTATATTTAGTTGACTGTTTGTCTCTGTGCTGAAAACATGGTTTATAATTTCATAATATTCGTTAGAAACAGGATAAGAATGTGTTTGAATTTAAAAAGTTTACAACACACGTATATTGTTGGTGCGCAAATTATAAGTGAACATGGTTAATGGTTTTATACATAGCTCTTAATTTACATTTAACCGTAAGTAGCCAATTAAAATAATAATAATATACTCTATTACTACTATTACTGAATGGACCACTTGCAATAAAATGTTTGCAACAAGGTTTTTTTTATTTTTTTTTTTTTAAGAAAAAATGCATTATGAAAATTTCAAATTATTTTAAAAAGTTCGCTCATTGCAAGTGGTCCATTAATAGGTCAAACATATATTTTACATTTCAAGTAAAATGATAAAATATAATTATTGTTTTAACGCCTCAATTATAATACCAAAACATCATGCATTTATGATATAATTATAGTCTTTTATCATTGCATAAAATTCTGAGTTGAGCAATGTTCATTTTTCGGCTTTTGATTTTTCTATTTTGACCACAACTAGTTCTGGTCAAAATTCAAAGACCAAAAGTAGATATAAATGTTTACACCGGGTTTTGCTTTTTGCGAAATGCTCAAAACTAGTATGGATCAAAATTTCGTGACCAAAAGCCGAAATAAACTGGCATTCCGGGTTTTGGCAAAAAGCGACGAACCAAAAGCCGAAATGAGCAAAAATACTTAGTTTGGGTCAATTTCAGGTTTTGATGCTAACATATAAATATATATATACACATAATATATATATATATATATATATATATATATATATATATATATATATATATATATATATATATATATATATATATATATATATATATATATATATATATATATATATATATATATATATATATATATATATATATATATATATATATATATATATATATATATATATATATATATATATATATATATATGATAAAAATTCATTGTAGTCTTACCTTCTATAAGACCCTGGGCTTTCACTCGCTGCTTGTTTTGACGATAAAAAATAACACACAACACCATAAAAAATTGTCACTTATATATAGGTTAATAAAAAGACTCAATTCACAGTTTTTTAAAAATATATATATACATAGCTATGTTATATTTACACCAATTGAGTGTAAATATAACATAGCTATGTATATATATATTTTTTTTTTAAACTGTGAATTGAGTCTTTTTTATTAACTTATATATAAGTGACAATTTTTTTAATTTTTTAATTTTTGTATAGTTTAAAGGTTTGTTGCATGCAAATCATATATTAATATATATATATATATATATATATATATATATATATATATATATATATATATATATATATAATAATATATATATATATATATATATATATATATATATATATATATATATATATATATACATATATATACATATTTATTTATATTTATACACGTGAACGTAGATTTTAAATGCTAAACATACTTTACAGTATTTTCACACACTCTTGTGGTGAATCTGCTTTTTTGTTCTGTTTTAAAATTTGTCATCAGTTTTGTAGATCAGGTTTTGTGTGTAATCGTTGTTTCATCTATGGTCCATGATACAATAAAGGCATAGGCTATGGTCTATGCCTTTAAGATTTTCAGCGTAATTACTTATGTTATTTTAAAATAGAATCATTTTTTGATCCACAATAGAAAGTAATTATTCAATGCAGCATAAACTACTTACGCAATTAATTTTTTTTTGTAGGAATTGAGTAGTAAAATACTGTTTCGTATTTTAATATAACTTTTTTTTTTTTTTTTTTTTCTTCTTCATTTACTTGATTATACTGCGGTACATTTGTTAAAATTAATTACACTTTACTGTGAAATTTTGATAAAATGTGTAAGTAGGTCGTAATGTATAACGAAATGAGGCAAACAAAAAAAGGCATCGGGGTAGTAATCTTATTTCATATTCTGCAGGAGAACTTTGTCCTTAAGGCGGGAAATCAGCTACTACGGGATTTGACTAAAAAGTCGTAAAGAATGAAAAATCTGAAATTTAGCATGATGATACATTAGGTTAAGGCAACTTCAAAAATGTAAAAATTTTGGGGTGTCACCATGCTAGATTTTGAATTATGATTTTTTGAAGTTTTAGTCCCATAAGAGGCCTTGTTAATTTTCGTAAATTTCAAAAATTCTTTTCTCTCTTATCTGATGGTCACGGGTAATGAAAATTTTATCATGCGGGTAGCTGTTATCATTAAGTTTGGGGTGACATCTAAAAATTAGGAAATTTTCTTTTTAGATTTTGAGATACAAGCCAACTAAAGACAACCCTTAATCGACTGATAAGCGAATTTTTTTTATTTTTGAGTTAATTTTTGTTTTTCAGTCTTGGTGTCTTCCAGTGCGATTTCGAACAGCACACGTGCAAACTCTAACAGTTTATGTTTTTTTTTTTTTTTTTTTTTTTTTTTTTTTTTATGTTTCACAAACACTGTTTTAACAAAACTTAGTTTTTGAAATTTCGAACACTAAATCGAACATTATTGCTATTAAATTTTAGGTATACTAATAAGTAAATTAAAAAAAATAATAATAATATTTAAAATAAAAGGATTTTCCTATCATTTTTATTAATTATACAAAAAAACATACAAAATATAATAAATAAAAACAAAAATGGTTGTTAATTTTATAATACTTTTTAAAACATAATATTGAACACTTACAAACAGTTCGTGATGTGTTCGAAACTTTCGTGTTTGGAGTTTGTTCGAAAGAATTTTAAGTGTTCGGCATCGGTTCGAGTTCGTTTAAATTGGTCTTCAACCAACACACTATAGTTTTGTAAATTGATACTTAGAAATTTAAAAATGATGCACGGTCGGTAACTAAAAGGAATAGACCAGAGAAAAACATAAGCATTTATATCACAAAACACTTGATGGGACTTACATAAATAACATTAGTTTGTCTCAAAAGTCAAAACCCAACTGTAGCTCCGTAGCAGTGATCAGAAAATCTCAATTTATGCAACCTGTATTTTTTTTTTTTTTTTTTTACTGATTTTTGCATATTTCTGACGTCACAAACATGAATAGTCACGCAAATTGCATAATTTACGGTATTTTCACGCTCTCTCGTGTGGCTACATTAACATTCTGGTAAAAATTATCAAAAGTTTTGACCCACTTCATGTTATTCATTAAAAAGCACGCGTGTTGTTTTATGTGGTCTATCATGGCTTTATGCTTGTGCATGAGCATAGGAATAAAGTTCGCGACCAAGAGCTAGGTTAAAACTAATTAAATAGGGACACACTCAAAATGTAGGTGCAGGTCTTATACAACACAAAAAGTTAATATAAACTTATATACTTGTGGACGTTTTACTTGTGAAGGCCTCCTTCACAACACAGGCACTACAAAAAAAAAAAAAAAAAAAAAAAAAAAAATTGAGACGATTATCTAGTAGTCCGTTGAGTTTGTTCACTTCATAAAAAACAAATTGCAATTTAGACCTGGGCGTAATTTTTTTAATTAATCTTAAAACCTTGAATTGGATTGATATAAAATACGGTTTTATTATATTATTATCAATAATAATAAAAATATGAGTACATACATAAGTGCCACCAAGACAATGAAGTCTTGTCGGTGGGTGCTTAATCAACATAATATAAAAAATGTTATAATAGTAATTAAACAAAATCAGCACAATTTAATTTTTTTTTTTTTTTTTTTTTTTTTACTTAATATGAATTTTTTTTTTTATCAACAAGAAACAAATAGTAAAAAATAAAATGCTATACTAAAATTAGCAAACAAACAAAACAATTATACCTAACATAATATAAAAAATGTTACGATAGTAATTAAACAAAATCAGCACATTTAATTTGCGCTTTTTTTTTTTTTTTTTTTTTTTTACTTATGAATTTTTTTTTATCAACAAGAAACAAATAGTAAAAAATAAAATGCTATACTAAAATTAGCAAACAAACAAAACAATTATACCTAACATAATATAAAAAAATGTTACGATAGTAATTAAACAAAATCAGCACATTTAATTTGCGCTTTTTTTTTTATACTTATGAATTTTTTTTATCAACAAGAAACCAATAGTAAAATATAAAATGCTATACTAAAATTAGCAAACAAACAAAACAATTACACCTATACCAATTTTTTACCTTTTTTTTTAATTCTTTTTTACCCTTCCAAACCTTAATAAATTTAGGTATGGCATTACAAGTGAGTGGTAGTTGAACACTCACTCAGTGTTCTCTCACTGGATCTATTTTTAAATTTGGGTAGAACAACCTTACTTTTGAATACCTTACCTTACGTTATGAATACTTTTGGTTTCCCAGGAATATTTTAGTACATATAGTACATATACTTTATGTATTTTATCGCAATTTTATGACGGTTAAAAAACGATATCGATATTGATTATTATAAATATCATATCGATAAGTGATATGCATTTTTAGTTGAAAAAAATTACAGCCAAAAAATTAATAATGTGTGTGTTACAAAAAATAATACCACCACGCGGAGTATCTCGATTTAAATGAACTTTATTATTTCTTAATTTAAAAAATAAATATGTATTATACAAAATTATAATTTTATGATAAGTATAGAAACACGTATAGGGCTATTCAAGTTTTTGAAACAAGTGCTAAAAACTAGTTTCAATTTTCAATGTTTTTCTTATATACAGCAAACCAATTCGTTCGAGTAACAAATTTCTTATTATTATTATTTGTTGTAATGTGATGTGTACCCTGTCTTGTTTAGCATGCCTTCTTATAGCCATGCAATACATGGACCAAAATAACTAAAAAGTCATATTTAGACTTTTTTATAATAAGTTTGTTATACAAAGTTTTTTAAGATGTGCAGAGCTAACTATTTACCACTAAAGAAATAACGTTTATACTAACAAGTTACTGTTTAAACTTTTGTCAACCAAGTTATTGGTTTGTACTGAAGAGTTACATCTATGTAACTGAACAATTGAACAATGCAGGTTTTACTCGGCATTTATTTAATTTTTTTAAAAGCATGTTTCGGCCCATTAGTCAGTTATTACATTAATTTGAAAGTGTAGACCAATTTTAGCTTCACAATTGATTTATTCGTAAACTGATTATTTAATTGATTGATTAATTGATTGATTGATTGATTGATTGATTTGTGTTTCAGTCACGACGGCAAGTACATCACAAGTGGCTCAGAAAATCAGACCATCTACATTTGGCGTACGTACCACGAGCAAGCAAAGTTCACGTCTGCTCGCAGAGACAGAAATAACTTCTGGGAGGGAATCAAAGGTACGTCAACATCGAAGCTTATTATAATATCAACAAGAGGCTTATTTGTATGTATCATATAGCCAATTAAATAGACAGACCTATGACCTTTTATTGTAAGATCATAACAAATGTGACTTATATGATATCATTATATTTTATAAAGTTGTATAAGCTTATATGTTCTATAGAATGACGCAGACACAAAAGGAATCTCTATCTCTCTTTCTTTCTTTCTCATTATTATTCTTTTGACCGTATTTTCAGCATATTATATTTAACATTTACGCAAAATTTTCCATATTTATATACATTTATACAATATCAGTATTTCTTCTATAATCAATCATTAGTTTTAATAGTTTTATATAATTTTGTTTGTAATAAAAAATTTCCTTGATGTTTTCTGTTGAGGTTTGAGTGGGCTAGACAGGTTTAAACCTCGTTCAAAATTTTGTTGTTGTTGTTGTTGTTAATATAAATTTAAATTAAATTTTCAGCGCACAATGCAGTAGTGACGTGCTCTATATTTGCACCACATCCCGCCGCCATCCTCCGCCAGCTGGAAGCCGCAGCCTCACTGAACCTGCTGGCCAGTAACAATGGTAACAACTCGCTCCCTCAGTCCAGCTCCGCCACTTTAGAGGCTTTGCCTTCGACGTCAGGCACGTCCAGTGCGGCCTCCAACACTGGGGGAGGTTACATCTTAGTATCTGCTGATTTCAATGGTGCAATCAAAGTGTTCCTCAACAGAACCAAACCTAAACATAGTTCACTGCCTGCCTCGGCAATTGCGTAAATATATAATATGTATCATACATTTAATACTATTATTACAACTTTTTTTTTTTTTTTTTTAATTGAGAAAATATCGTTTAATTTGGTCTTGGCATTTCTTTATTATTCTTACATTATATGATTCTGATACAATTCTGAAAATATTAATTAACATTAAAATTATTTTCTTTCATCGTCGTCGACGTCGTTTTTTTTTTTTTTTTTTTTTTTTTTTTTTTTTTTTTTTCCCATTTAAAGTTATTGAACTATTTTTGAGATAATAATATGTTTCTCTGTGTAAGGTTACACAAGCGTAGGTGTCATTGCTACCATTTTTAACCATTTTATAAATGATTTTCAAAAAATATAGTTAAAAAATTATTAAAGATATAAAATATCAATATATTTATGTAAAATTTTGTTATATATTTAATAAATATTTTCAATTAAAAAAAGTCAGAATAATAATTATTGCTTGGACCTTATTTAAGATAAAATTTAAAATTCACTCAATTGAAGAAATATAAAAGATACATCAACTATAGGAGCTTAACATGTATTAACAAAAAGTAGCTCAATATTAAACTTATAGTAATATTTTAACACAAATAATTTACATTTCAGTATGACAAAAGCAAAGATTCAATGAAAAATAGACAAATTTTAAATAATAAATTACAATGAATGTTTCCATAACACTGATCAAAATATGACTTATTATAAATATCGCGCTGCCCGCAAGTCGAAATGGTAAAAAAGTAATTTTCATGAACCGCGCGAGTGGTAACAAATAAGCACGTTTAACGGCCGCCCGCCGCGAGTGGCACATGTTGTGCTGTGGTGCTGTGAGCGATAGCGTAGTTGCCACTCGCGGCGGCCGTGAAAGGTGCTTCTTTAACACTCGCGCGGTTCATAAAAATTGATTTTTTACCATTTAGACTTGCAGGCAGCGATATTTATTTTGTGCTCTACGTATGTACATTCACTAAAAAAAAAAACACTTTAAGTTAATAATTACTTAACACAGCAATTTAATGATTTGCCGTGGATACATATACTATAAAATTTATTGTGTAGCCTCTAATTTGTATTGTTGTGTTTAAAATGTGATTGTTAAAATTTCCTCAACGCCTCCTCTCTCTCTCTCTCTCTCTCTCCCGTATGTTAAATAGTCCTAATATATATTCAGAGAGACGTGCAAACAACGGGATTGCGTCGCAAATACAGCTGAAAATGTTACTAGTATACTTCGAGAAATTGAACAGAGAAGCGACATCCCCATGGTTGAGGCAGACCTGAAACACTCACTACGTTAAACTTGGCAACGTTGCAGATGAAATTACTACAGGGTGGTTTAACATAATTTATGCTATAGGGGTGTGTTTTCATTCATGTTAAAGTCGACGTCATAAGTGAGCGCTAAATAACATTGGCCGGTATAAGAAAATGTCACATTTTGCCAGTTTAAAAAAACTTCGCAATATTTTTGAGAGCACTGATGTTGTTAACAGGTTGGATTAGTACCTCAAGTATGCAAGAAAAATAATAATTACCAAAAAATAGCTAATTTTCCAAATAAAATAGACAAAAACTAGGTTTGTCCTATGCTGAGCAATGTTAATCATTGCTCAAGAAGAGCATAGAAAAGCACTCAGAATGACGTCATGTATACACACCCTATATACAATATGTATAGTATATGTACGTACACACCTATAGCGCGCTCTCTGGTTTGTTCCTCAAATCGCGGCTACTTGTAGGCTCTGATTAGTGCCTCAAAAAAGCAACGTTGCCAAAAGTCAAAACTGTTGAGTGTTGCCTACAACATGGGTATGTCATTTTCTCTGCTTAAAGGCATAGAAAACATGAAACAAAATGTTCTAAACACGAAATGGGATTTACAAAACTGATGATAATCATTACCAGAATGTAAATGTGGCCCCACAAAAGAGCTTCAAAAAAATGTAAAGTATGCAATTTGCGTAAATATTCCTGTATATGACGTCATATACAGGCAAAAACTAGTATGTAAATATTGTGCGGGTTGCATAAATCGAAATTTTCTGATCACTACTACGGGGCTACTGTTGGGTTTTGAGACCAACTAACGTAATTTATGTAAGTCCCATCAAGTGTTTTGTGATTTAAATGCTCATGTTTTCATGTTTTCTATGCCTTTAAGTTCAGTAAAGTGGTGACAATATGGTCACATGGTCAAGTGCAAATGTAACTTGTCCATTACTTAACATCAGGCATTGATTGAACTACACTTAATTCTTCATTCAAATGATTGGATATTAACACTGAAAATAATTATTGTATCGATCGAAGCATAATGATTGAAATAAGACAAAATTAGTTTTTCAGTATGATATAAAATCTGTATATTGTAGTATGTTTTTAGAAGTATATACACAGAAAAATATAAGTTCGTAATAATTAATGCACAATTTGTGGCATTTGTGGCACAATTTGTTCACTACAACATAATTAATGCTATACTGCATAACTATTATGCTGTACAGCATAATTATGTTGTTCTAATTTAGCATTAATTATGCTATAATGACGTAAATGCATTAATTTTATTTTAATGTAATCTATTTTTTCGTGTTAAAAAAAAATGTATTTTGTCACAATGCAAATTGATTTGTTGTAGAACAAATTAATACAGTTGTTAATTAGTTTATTAGACAATTACATAATTATATATTTGTATGTCGTGCAATGGGTAGACCATGCTGGTAGAACTATAGCGATGTAGTGGGCCAGTGGTTTGTACTGACCTACCTACCCCATGCCTTGCAGTATGGGCAGGCATGTGTGAAATATAGAGATGGATGATTTGTGGGCCAGTGGTTTGTACTGACCTATGCCATGCCTTGCAGTATGGGCAGGCATGTGTGAAATATAGAGATGGATGATTTGTGGGCCAGTGGTTTGTACTGACCTATGCCATGCCTTGCAGTATGGGCAGGCATGTGTGAAATATAGAGATGGATGATTTGTAGGCCAGTGGTTTGTACTGACCTATGCCATGCCTTGCAGTATGGGCAGGCATGTGTAAAAGTATATGAAGTTATGTAAAACAAACAACGTAAATGTGACTAGCCTCTGTGATATATGCACACTAAATTATAAAACTGCAGAATGTAAAACATCATCGTCACTTAAAGGTGTAAAACACCTTGAACAAAAAAGTTGCGTAATATCCTAACAAACCTGAAAATCAACGTTGATTTGGCTGGAGTCATTGATTTCTAATTTATTTTCCATTCACAAAATGCCGCTGCCGGTCACTGACATCACAGCTCGCCCGGTTAACATGCGCGTGGACCAGGCAAGCTGTGACGTCAGTGACCGCCAGTGGCATTTTGTGAAAATTAATTAGAAATCAATGACTCCAGCCAAATCAACGTTGATTTTCAGGTTTGTTAGGATATTACACAACTTTTTTGTTCAACGTGCTTTACACCTTTAAAACAAATCTTGTGTGCAAAAATAACTTGGAAAAACTTGTCTTCAAAAATAATTCAGATATAAATTGTGTTATGTTAATAACTTTAAAATTAAATATAGGCCTATCCCTTGTATGGAGATTTTTCATAATTTGAGGTGTAGTTATTTTATAAATACATACTTTGAATTTTCATATAGTGAAATACAATACAATTAAATATTATGGGGGTATAATTAGGTATCTATTTTAACAAAATTACAGGGAAAAAACAACAACTTTTTTTGGTACTTTTTTTTTTCTTATTAAAGTGAAGATGATGTTCATTTTTTTTTTTTTTTTCTTGCCACAGAAAAAAAAACTCTACAAACACAATGCAGGAAAAAAACAACAAAATTAAATGATAAAAGTCTGCATGTATTGGTAAAAATGTAGATAGGTAAAAATGCACAAAACAAAACATGGAATGCGAAGGTCTGCTTTATTGAAGCCTTACTTAACGCTAAATCTAATATATTTCTGTTCTTGTCTAAAATAATCAGTTAATTGTTGATTTGACTCAGGGCCGAGTGTGGTCAGGACTATATATAGACAGCATAGACAAGGGGGGGGGGGGGGGGACTACCTGCTTTCCCATTCTTTTTCAGACCTGACAGGAGGGGGGTAAACGCTGAACCCCCCCCCCCCCTGAATTGAGGTTTCCAGGCTGCGGCTAGGATAAGTGAGCCTTGCAAGGGATACAAGGCAATCTGTGCCGTAGTTGATTATTTCTTATAGCAGGTAGAGCAAGGGGTGCAAAGTTGTCACTGTCACAGCAGAGAGGCGTGTACTTTGTATATCTCGTTACCCTCGCGGGGCTTGCTTATCCCACAGTCTAGAACATTCAAATAAACAACTGATTACTGTTCAATTGTTTGATAGCAAAGAACAGGAAGAAATGCTTGCTATTTTCAGAGTTAAGTAGTGATTCAATAAGAAATTTGTGATACATAGAAATAGATACATTTGAAATATTCACAGAGGTAGATTAGTGAAGTTATTACATATTCTAAAAATAATAATAATTAATTGACAAAAACTAATTAGAATATGTAGTAACAAATAATTAATTTTATTTTGAGGCTAAATGTAAGTGAGTGTTTTTATGTGTTAATGTCTCAAATCACTTGTTAATTTTGAGCACCTTAATTAGAACTTTAATAAGGATAATTACAGCAGGCTCGGCCTTTGGCACTCAAGGGGGCACTTCCGTGAAGCACCCTATCTGTAGGGGGGCCACAAAAGTAGGGGCGTAACACCCTGGTTAAACAGGGCCTTAGGCAGGCCACGTCCTCCCTCATTAAGAGATTAAGATCAAGATTAAGATCTTGAGTAATATAATTATAGATAATATTTGGTTTTACTGCAGAGAGAGCTTTTGGTACACGTACGTGTGCCTTTGTCAGTTCTTGCTGACTTAAACATGTCTAATATCCTAACATAGCTAAATATCAACGTTGATTTGGCCTCAGTCGTTGACTTATATTTTATTTTACATTTATAGTAAATGTCAGATGT
Organism: Ecdyonurus torrentis; assembly: GCA_949318235.1. Lineage (NCBI taxonomy): Eukaryota > Metazoa > Arthropoda > Insecta > Ephemeroptera > Heptageniidae > Ecdyonurus > Ecdyonurus torrentis. The sequence goes on from OX439136.1 coordinate 1,464,093, forward strand.
GGTTTTGTGACGTCACAGCTGCACACGTAGACCTGCAGTGAGCTGTGACGTCATGTGTCATTTTGTAAGTGGAAAATAAATTATAAATCAACGTTGATATTTAGGTATGTTAGGATATTAGACAAGTTTTGAAGTGAAGGTGTTCTAATGAAGATTTGCAGTAATTAACAACAGTTTGAAACTTGTTTAAGAGGAAAATTGTTATTATTATTTTTATTTTTAAATTTTTTTAGGTACTTTATTTGTAATTAGTTTTTTCCTCTTAAGCAAAACAATTAAAAAAAAATGAAATCCTTATTTCAGTTCTAATTTCTGCACTTTGAGAGTTAACAAATAAATATATATATTTTAAATATTTTGAATGTTGAATGGGAATGATGAAAAAACTTTTGTTTTTAACATATTTTTCTCCAGATCATATTACCTATTATTGTTATTATAATAAGTCTTGTTTTTCCAATTGAAGCCACTGAATGTTACGTCTTCATTTATTTATATATTTGATGTAAATTTTGGCACAGTAAATTAATTCTCATTTATAACAAAATTTTATTTAAAAATTGAATGAATAAATTGTGAACACATAAATTACTATATGGGAATACATTTTATTTGTTCATGTACTTTCATTCAAGCAATAAAGTATCATTAATTGTTTTAATTGCATAATCACTTGAGGGAGCTCATCGTGGGGTTTTCATTGAATTTAAGGGGGTTTATTATTTTTTTTTTTTTTATGATTTGTAATTTTTTTTTAATTGTTATTTTAATTTTGTATTTCTTAATTATTTGTAATCTGTTTTCCCATTGACATGCCAATTATAATAATATGAGTGAGCATAGCAAGGGGGGGGGGGAGGGGGGGGGATTGAGAATATTTTTATACTTTTAGCTGCGCAGTAGAAGTTGTATGGAGATTGAGGTTAATATTTCACGTGTAGCACGTGTAGTTGTGTGTTGTTATTATAAACAAAGAGCTTATACATACGTACACACTTATATAAGTCAACTGTGTGTGCCACGTGACACCCCCACCTACTATTGTGCAGCTAGGTAAGAAATGCCAACGCTGCCGCTGATATTTCATCTTCTTTCTTATTGATCCTAATATTGATTTATATTATGTAATATTATAATAAGAGGTTCAATCAATAAAAATAAGCTCCTTTCAGATGTTGTAATTCTAACTGTATTATAATGATGTAAACCAAACTGTTGCATGTAAAACTGGTAACAATGGTTGAGAAGCAGAAAAAAAAAATAACAATGAGCACGTGTGCCGAGTTCTTGCTACGACAAAATATTTTCAATTAAAAATGATCGAGGTCAACTTTTTTAATTACATTTTTTAATTTTTTTCTTAATTTTTTTTTTAAATATTATTTTGTATTTTAAAAAGCATGTGTAAATTATGTGTATAAGAGAAAAAGATAAACATTATTCAAATTATGATAGTCATTTATCTAGTATAGGATTCAAATATATTATATTTTAACAAAAATCAGTTTTTTTGAGCTTTAAATAATTATTTTATAATATAAATAATGACCTATGCTTTACATACATATTTGTATTTTTTGTAATTTTATTGTCACTCTGTATTATACCTTTCTTTTTCTTTATAATTAGCAAATAAAAATTTATCACTAAAGAAAATAGTTTAATTTATACAAATTCACTCCTTAATTGCTCAGTTTGACTGAAGCACAAAACCTACTTGCATGGAATATAGAAACTTTGTAATAGCATCACATAAAACTATAACAAGTAGCCTATTGATATAAAAAGTTATGGGAGGAGTTTCAAATTTGTACCTCCTAGAGTAGCCTGTTCTTATAATACATAATATTCAAATTGTTGCTGTCGTACCTGGCTTTCTTTTGGCATGAAATAAACGAAATTTGAACTAGGAAAGTATAAAACTACAAGAGGTAGTCAGAGCTCTCAAGTGGATGTAGGTACCTCCTAAACTAGCATGATATCATAATAGCAGCTTTCGTACCTGGCTTTATTTTGGCATGAAATAAACGAAATTTGAACTAGGAAAGTATAAAATTACAAGAGGTAGTCAGTGCCCTCAAGTGGATGTAGCAGTGTTGTAGTCGATCGATCAAATTTCGATCCGATCACGATCCGATCACGATCATTTAATCGGATCGTGATCGGATCGAACCATTTTATAAAAAAATGATCGTGATCGGATTTCGATCATATTTAGGGCTGTGATCGAACGTTTTTTCGATCCGATCATCATGTTTCATACTTTAGTTTTTACAACCATATAGGTATTTTTTTCTTTCTTTTTGTCTTCTTTTTTTTTTTTTTTTTTTCCTCCTTTTTTTTTTATTCATTATAATAAAGCAAAAAATCAAAGTCCAAAATAGAAAAGAGTTTAAAAGTACAGTACAAGCAGTACTCTGCTAGCAGCTGCTAGGTAGATATTGAGATGTTATCTACTTTAGCTAAAAGGTATCGCAAAACAAAACAAAGAAAGCAAAAATGAAAGAAATAAAAGAAAAATAGCAAATACCTGACTCTGAGCTATATAAGCTTTTAGGCTTTCTAGGAAAGAAATTATTATATCAATAGTGTGTCTGTGTCACCAATTTTTTTTTTTTTTTTTTTTTTTTTTGACATGACATTAAAGGCGGTAAATAAGTTTTGTTTAAAATGAATTCTTGACGTATTATTTTGTTCATATATTCAAGTAACAGAATTTTTTTCTGCATTGAAAGATTGTCAATTTTATTTTAACACAATACATTTCTTGTATGAGTTTTAGAGGTGACTTTATAACCAATTGAAAAATTTTAAGTGCTTTTTACACTAATGATTTTTTCCACGAAATTTTGATGTATTAAAAAACCGCGGTGAGGGGAAATTTTTTCTGAAATAAACAAGGGGGGTTGCTTTGATTAGTGGGGATGAAGACACACAGTACTGTACAATGGATAATTTTTTGGACCTCCATCCAGACACCAGTAATTTGGTCTGTACGTTCTCGCAGGTGTCACGAGATAAGAAAGCAGGCAAAAGTGTATTTTTTATTATTATTATTTTTTTTTACATATTCATAAACGTTAATATATTATAATTTATAATATAAATTAAAGGATAATTTGGGTGACAATTTTTTTCCGTGAAATAATAGCTTAAAAGAATTTTATCACGTAACTGGAGCTCCTAAAAAAGATAAAAGTGGGAAAGAGCTTGGTATTCAGTGTTTGTATTTATCGTGCAAAAATAAACCGAATAACGTCGTATAGCCTTGAAATCTGTTGCAGTTAATCTAATAAAACATCTAAAGGTAAGAACTAACAATTATGTAACACATTTTTTTATTAAAAAAATTTTTACACGGAAATATGAATATAAAAATATTTTTAAGTATAATGTATTATTATACAGTATAATTTCCTTTTTTTTTTTTTTTTCATAATTATTATAATTTACAAGTTCTTATATACCTACATTTATTATTGAAAACGATCGAAATTTTTCGATCTAATGATAGTCGATCAGATCGGATTGTGATCGGATAGTCTCGAGTTTTGATGATCGTGATCGAGATCGGATCGAGCTACATCTCAATTGATCGGATCGTGATCGGATCGAAAAAAGGGCGATCGACTACAACACTGGGATGTAGGTACCTCCTAAACTAGCATGATATCATAATAGCAAGTTTTAAAATTTGAAATTTTACATCAGGAGATCATAACCTTACAGAAGGTTAAGAATTGTGATTTTTAATGACAAAACGGCCACTTATTTTTCACTAAAATCACCAACAATCTACATTTTTTTCACAAATATATTTAAATCTAATGCTAAATTAATTCTTAGCTAATTTTAGCCAATTTAAATTATATTATAAGAATTTTTGTGTTAAAATTATGCAAAATAATAAAGTTTGCAAAGTTTGAGAATGCAACACTTAATTGTATATAACTAATTAATTTTAATACAATTTAAGTTATATAAAAGAATTATTTGCAAATGTAGAATAGGCAAATATAAAAACCATGTATTATAAATAAAACAAATACAAAATATTATATTCTAATAATTTTATTTATAATAATAATAATAATAGTTTGGAGAAACAAGATATACATAATACATAAGAGAGTCTGAATACATTACGTATAGTATTTATATTAAATATTTACAATTTAAATTGAAGTACATATAATAGTTAATCAATATTCAGAGATAAAAGAGAGAAATGTGTACATTATTCAAATAGTGTTGGGTAAAGAGTGCACTGGTTCCATTTAATTTTTACATATTACGTATATATCAACCAAAATCAAAAGTAACAGATTTTATAGAAAAACACATATTGTGTAGAGATATCAAGTCAAATGTTTTACCATCATGCACGGTTATAGGTATGATGCTAGGAGAAAGCATAGCCTGGTCTTACCGTAGTGAAGTCCATAGTTTGTCTTGCTAGCACACATATAAAAACTAACATTGCAAATATTTCAGCAATAAACTACAAGAGAGATGAAGTGTCTTCATCAGTCATTACAGATCATTCACAGTTTGTCTCCAAGTCTGTAGGAGGTAGCTCAGGCCTAGCTTGCTGCTGGCATCAACTTTTCTCCCACTTTTACCGTCACGTGGTTTCCTTTTCTGGCACTTCCTTTTCCGTATTTTGAGTAAACATATGCAGTCTATATCTCTTCACTATGGTAAGACCAGTGTATGCTTTCTCCTAGCATTGCATGGCAAACTAATATACCTAACTGTGATGGCTTATTTGACTTATAATCTCAATACATAAATGAAAAGTCTGCAGACAACGAAATACATTATAACTACAAGATGTAAAAATCATAATTTGTTCTTATACATATCCTAAACATATAAATAGACCCAATTTTTGAGCACACATTAATTGAAATTGATATAAATATTTATTTATAATATTGCACATATGTAAGTTTACATTTTTATATTTCTGAATAACTATAAATATTTGGGTCTTTAATTTGAGCCACTTCACACATTGCGGGGTAAAATTTAACCACAAATCATACGTATTTATTTTTGGTAAATTTACCCTATATATATCAATCAATGAGGCTATCTATACTTATATGATATAAATACAGTTTTGTGGCGTCACTTTACCTCAAAATGAGTCAACAATCAACTTTTCTTCTTAAAGTAAGTAGATCAATGTAAAATCAACCTTATGAAGAATTGCATGGGTTTACTCATTTTGATACAAAACTTACAAAAGATAATTTTAATATTTGATAGTAAACCACACAGCTAGGTAGGTAGATGCGTATGTATAGCACCATAACACAATACATATGTATAGCACCATAACACAGAAAAAAAAAATTAATAATAATAATAAAAAATAAATTAAAAAAATACAAAAAAAACAACGTTAAATGTGCTTTAGGTTACGCTGACAGGAGCGTACAGAAAATATTGACAAAAATAATTTTGCAAGCGTATGTAAGTGGCTCATGTAAGTAAGCTTCACTGAATCAAATGTTAACAGCTAGGGATATAAAAATAACTGTAACCGTAACATAGTGTAACATAGTGTACAGTTTCAGACAAATGAAAGGTAACCATTTAAGCATGTTGCTATTTTGTGCACCTCAAGCTTATGTGTTAGCAATATTATCACGTCATATTCACGTGTTTTGATGCACGCTCAGGTGTAGCGTTATGTATCAGGTGAGCTGCTTTAGCCAGCAAGCCAAACATTGCTCAGGTGTAGCGTTATCTATCAGGTGAGCTGCTTTAGCCAGCAAGCCAAACACTGCTCAGATGTAGCGTTATCTATCAGGTGAGCTGCTTTAGCCAGCAAGCCAAACACTGCTCAGGTGTAGCGTTATCTATCAGGTGAGCTGCTTTAGCCAGCAAGCCAAACATTGCTCAGGTGTAGCGTTATCTATCAGGTGAGCTGCTTTAGCCAGCAAGCCAAACACTGCTCAGGTGTAGCGTTATCTATCAGGTGAGCTGCTTTAGCCAGCAAGCCAAACACTGCTCAGGTGTAGCGTTATCTATCAGGTGAGCTGCTTTAGCCAGCAAGCCAAACATTGCTCAGGTGTAGCGTTATCTATCAGGTGAGCTGCTTTAGCCAGCAAGTCAAACACTGCTCAGGTGTAGCGTTATCTATCAGGTGAGCTGCTTTAGCCAGCAAGCCAAACATTGCTCAGGTGTAGCGTTATCTATCAGGTGAGCTGCTTTAGCCAGCAAGCCAAACATTGCTCAGGTGTAGTGTTATCTATCAGGTGAGCTGCTTTAGCCAGCAAGCCAAACACTGCTCAGGTGTAGCGTTATCTATCAGGTGAGCTGCTTTAGCCAGCAAGCCAAACATATGTGTCGTGATTCACGTCAATATGACGTAATACTATAGTTTTCACATAAGCTTGAGGCTTGCAAAAAAGCAGCAAGTTTAAACGGTTACCTTTCATTTGTGTGAAACTGTACATATGTTACAGTACTGTTACTATACTGTTACTATGTACTGTTACTATACTGTACTATGCTCACGCTGTGTACCCCAACGCATAGAAGACAAAATAACATTTTGTTACGAAGCTAACTTACTAAAGAGCAATATGTTATATTATACATTGAGCCACTAAATTACATGTTCATATTTTCATGTCTACATATTTACTGGAGCTTCTGCTATGTAAAACAGACAGCTGGAAATACAACAGGCAGACGTACATTTGTAAAGTGTAGATATAGGTCATTGTTTAGAAATTTGTTAAGTGTATAGAAGCTCCATCTTGATGCAACAAGACCAATATGATTTTGCCACATTTTGTCTCGCTCCAGCAGACCCTTACCTTCTATCTATCTCTGTGCTTTACTATCATATCAACATTAGCAATTATCTTGTACACTAATTAACTTAATTACCCACAATTAACTCTTACTCAAACTTTTAATTGCCTATGTGCGTACCTTTTTTTTTTTAACTTCTAATAATACCCTAATAATAAAAAAAAATTAACAAGAAAAAATATAATTGTATTTACAAATTTATAATAATTAATAAATTATAATACTTTTTGCATATAAAAAAGTGATTTAAAAACATTTCATCTAATATTTATATTTTTAACATGCATATTTTATTATTAATATTATTAAATTTAATTTCAATAAATTACAATAAATCTATACACGACATTTATCTTTCATTATTTCTTGCATCCACATTTGCAGACATTTTGTTGTGATTTTTAATGATATAAAACCAAATTATACAGCTTTGGATACTTCTTGTATCATATTCATATATATAGTAGCTACGTCCTTATATGTTGAACAGCAAATTTCAAAGTAAAAGTGTCAATCTTGTGAAAGCACAAAGAAAATGGTAATAAACTTGAAATTGACAAAATGCAGAGGTTTAAGAAGGTCATGCTTACATTGAAACCTAACTTACTTGAGCAAGTCATCAACTTCACAAAATTGACACTTTACTGTATTATAGCCTGTATTATCAAGCTTTTTTTTTTATTTTTTATAACAATTATTATTATTTATTTTTTTATTATTATTATATATATATATATTTTTTTTTACACTGTAGTTTTGGATGTACAAGACACATTAAAGAATCCTGATGCGTTATTTTTTGCCAACTCTTGCCTGAGGCTGAAAAGTAACAACAAGTACAGCTAGTATACTTTTCTACAGCTCAACAGGGGAGACAAAATAACACAAAAGCGGACAAAAAACAGGGAGTGTAACACCCTAGTTACACCCCTTTTTGGGCCTTAGGGGCCTCCAAACAGGGGGGGGGGGGGGGGGGCACGTCCACAATTGTGGACTTGCTCATATGGCCAGTCCGAGCCTGGACCTAACATAACTAACATAACTTTATATATGAATACAAAAATTATCAAAAGTCATTCCATATCCTTTTTTTTTTTTTTTAAGTATTTTTGAAATTAAACAAAACAGATAACAGAAAAGAACAAAATAAATACGTATTACGATATTTAAAAACTGTAACTATGTGCTACATACACATATTATACACAATAATACAGCATTCAGTACAAACATATTGACTTTAAATCTACAAAATGTCCTAACTCAAGTGTTCAAAATATTAAACATGTCCCAACTGCAAGAACAATTTGAATCAGACAGAGCAATAAATTTTAATAGAGAGAGAGAGCAAAACTGATGACACCATGTGAACACCACTTTCTTGCTCTCAAAATAGTGAATTCAAAATTTTAAATTTCAAGTATGCGTCTCATTTCTTGAGTATAGCCTCACGAACCCTTGGGCTCACACTGAATGTGTAAGCAATTTAAATATAGAAATATCAGCATCTCTGGCCTTACTTAGCCTCACAGTATAAGTTGTATGTAGAGGTGGAGGTGTCACGTGGCACACAGTTTAGTTATAATGTTTATATAAGTGTCGTACATCATTGTAATGACATTATATCAATCAAAGAAGAGATTTACTTGAGCACATCACAGTACAGTACAAGACTACACACTGCTCTTCTTTGATTGATAATGTCATTACAATGACGTACGACACTTATATAAACATTATAACTAAACTGTGTGCCACGTGACACCTCCACCTCTCCATACAACTTGTACTGTGTGGCTACGTAAGTCCATATAGCTAATACTGCAAACTTTAGTGATCCATGAGGTCACAGTTCTGCAATATTAAATGTACGTAGCGCAGGTTACAAGATATCTCTCCAGCTTGTGAGGCTACACAAGGGTTGAGAAGGGCCAAATATCCCCATTTATCATTGGAAGGGGTATTTTTTTCTTGGGGCAGAATCTCTTTATACGGACTTTTTCAAGTTTACATATACAAAGTCACTTTTACTTTGAGCTTATAAAGTTGTTCTATCATAATACATAAATTATTAACTAAATAAATATATTCAAATATATAAATATAATATAAGACAAGGAGAAAAATAAACACAACATAATAAATAATTGATTGATTGATTTACGTGGATACTTTGAGAGGTGCAAGAGAGGAGGAAGGAGGTGACTTTCTTGTAGAGTCTGGTGCCACCGTCTCGGTGCTTGAGCTTACTTTAGCCTTATTGTCTTCTGATTTCTCTCCTGCTTGGAGTCGAAGCCAGGTCTCTCCGAGGGCTTTAGCGAAGTGATCGTCCACTGCAAATATAACACAAGTTATTTCAAGCTTGGCAAATCAGCTACTGCGGGATTTGACTACAAAATTGTTAAGAAAAAAAATTGTGAAATTTTGTACAGTTATACATTAGAGGATAAGGTATCTTCAAAATTGGAAAAAAAAAAAAAAATTGGTGGTTCACCATGCTAGATTTTAATTTTTGATTTTTTTTTTTTTTTATTATTATTATTATTTTTTCAAGTTTTAGTCTCATAAGAGCCCATGTTAATTTCAATAGCTATTTACTCTCTTATCTGATGGTCACGGGTTCTGAAAATTGTTACCATAGGTTACATGTTAACTTTCAAATGTCATCATAAAGTTTCCAAGTTTTCCTGTTATATTTTGCGATACAATTAAGAGTTAAATTAGAAGTTGACGCTTCAAGCTAGATCATATTTATGTACCTGATAGGCCAGTCAGCTGAGTGGAGTTACTGGCTGGTGCGCGCTCTGCCAATGATGTAGGAGACTTTCTGTCTGACGAGGGGTTGGAGGAAGTCACTGGGGTCGGGAACAACGCCAGGTAGTCACGCCCAAGGGAGCGACGGAAGTGCTCGTCAATCACCGTGTCAGATTCTAAAGTCAAATCATAATGTAATTAGTTATGATACCTGCAAACATTCCTACCTACGTTATAGTTTGCATTGTCTTATGTCATTATAATTACCAGCAATTATTTACTAATTAAAACAAAACAAAAATCTTTCAAAGCTCTGTTTATTTTTTCTTTCTTCCTTCCCCTTATATTTAATTTTAAACATATCTGATTTTTGCAAAAAATCACCAATTTAGGGGAAGTTTAATTTTTGTAAAAAAAAAAAAAAAAAAAAAAAAACTGTCAATTAGGTAGATTTTTTTTTTTTTAGTTCTTTGATAACAATAATAATAATAATATAATAATAATAATAACAAAACAATTTCACTTACATCCGCTTCCGTTTCTATACTCACTACGCATGCGCAGTACGTCAAAACGGAAGCGGAAGTGAGCGAAATCGCTTAGTCAGCCTAGAAACCATTGTTCCTTATGCCAGCTAGTACGTAACTTTCAATTAATGTTAATTACCATTTTCCTCCTCTGCTGAAGATCCTGAAGAATGAGAAATTGGAGTAGCACACGTGATGACAGTCACCCTCTCATTGGCTGACATCTGCTTGTAACCTGACTTATGATTGGTCGAGACTCGCAGAGCAGAGCTGTGATTGGCTCTGGCGGGAGATATTTTGTTGTCATTGTTTGACGTAGGTTTGCGACGTGTTGACATATCCAGGGGCGCCATTTCATTAGAACAACTGAAAGTTAAAAAAAAAATATTACAATTAAAACATTATCCTTATGTGCATTTATGTTCCCAAACCTAGCTGGGACTGAAAACCCACATAACCGGAACTACATGTTAAAATGTACTGATCATTTTGTTATTTATTAAGCCTCCCGAAATCTCGAACTCAAAATTTATTTATACATGCGCTGAGAGCAAAGGCCGTTACCGAACCTACGCCACAGCTACACCTTGCTCTCACGCTAGCTTGGCGCCAGCATATAGTTTGCATAAACTATTTGACTACATATCTATTGACGTAACAACATTATATATATACGTAAAATATTGCATCAATGTAGCAATAAGAGCACAAAAAAAAAAAAAAAAAAAAAAAAAAAAAAAAAAACTATTATGAAAGTGTTAATAATTATAATAATAATTTTTTTGCAATATTATTATATAAGTTGCTAATTTACTGCTATTTTATAAAAAAAAAAAAAAAAAAAAAAAAAAAAAAAAAAAAAAGGAAAGGAAAGGAAAGGAAAGGAAAGAAAAGGAAAGAAAAGGAAAGGAAAGGAAAGGAAAGGAAAGGAAAGGAAAGGAAAGGAAAGGAAAGGAAAGGAAAGGAAAGGAAAGGAAAGGAAAGGAAAGGAAAGGAAAGGAAAGGAAAGGAAAGGAAAGGAAAGGAAAGGAAAGGAAAGGAAAGGAAAGGAAAGGAAAGGAAAGGAAAGGAAAGGAAAGGAAAGGAAAGGAAAGGAAAGGAAAGGAAAGGAAAGGAAAGGAAAGGAAAGGAAAGGAAAGGAAAGGAAAGGAAAGGAAAGGAAAGGAAAGGAAAGGAAAGGAAAGGAAAGGAAAGGAAAGGAAAGGAAAGGAAAGGAAAGGAAAGGAAAGGAAAGGAAAGGAAAGGAAAGGAAAGGAAAGGAAAGGAAAGGAAAGGAAAAGGAAAGGAAAGGAAAGGAAAGGAAAGGAAAGGAAAGGAAAGGAAAGGAAAAGGAAAGGAAAGGAAAGGAAAGGACATTATATGAAATAATAATTTCAATTAATTAAATATTTAATTTTAAGAGAGGAGAGAGAGAGAGAGAGAGAGAGAGAGAGAGAGAGAGAGAGAGAGAGAGAGAGAGAGAGAGAGAGAGAGAGAGAGAGAGAGAGAGAGAGAGACTTTTAATAGTTTAAATTTGTAATTTTTTAAAAGTAAAATTAGTAAGGCGAGGGAAACATTATTGGTTACATACAGTACACAGCACATGTAGCTATAAGGTGAAGTTCAATACTGAAGTAATATATTGTACTTACTTGGTGGTGGGCGGCAAAGTCCTGGGTTCAGTCCTAGGTCTGGCTAAGAGAGGACAAGGACGACGTTCACGTCGCCACCTCGCACTGGAGCTCAACTCCTTGCATACCACGTGGTCACGGGGCTCTGAAACATCACACATCACTCTTTGTTAATATACTGAAGTATATTATATAGAGCAGTATCATAACATCAAGTATATCATTGTATGTATATAGCATAGCACCTCTGTACTGTACTGTACCTCAATGTTGTTATTAAATATAATTGAACATAAAATGTACAAAAATCATCAAGGAAATTCTATCTTGTAAATCACTTCTATTTCCCTTAAAGATACATACTAACAAATTATTGACATTAATTTTATCATATATTCAATTTATACATTTTTTAACTTTTTTGTATTATTTTGTATTACTTTTAATTTTTTTACTGTGACGAAAGAGAGATTTGATCTTAAAGTTATTTATTTGTTAATATATTATATATGTGTGTATATATATATATATATATATATATATATATATATTTATATATATAATATATATATATATATATATATATATATATTGAAAAATTATAAATTAAAGAATATACAAATTACAATTGAGCTAACTTAAGAAGAATAGAAGAACAAATAAATTTAAATCATGATATTATCAATCCCCGTCCGATATTATATTATTATAAATTATAGTATATACATTATTATACTGTAGTATGTACTGTATAGGTATAGTATATTCAATTGCTCGCTGCTATAGCCCAAAATATAATTGTATAGAGCTTGTCGATTTAGCGCGCGGGGTAACGCGGGGAACGAGCCCCTTTAACATTACGCAGTTATGGGTAGTAAAAACACTTTTTCTTATTATTTTTTTAATTTTTATTATTTTTATTTTATTTTATTTTATTTTTTTTCGATTTTTGAGAAAACTACTTCACTGATTGCGGACAAATTAAAATGATAAATAGGCATTATACTTTGACGTGTTTTAAGATATAAATTTTTTTTTAAGTATATTCTTAAACCTTCATTGAAATAATAAAAATTGTTCATCAAAAATTGATAACAAACAAAAATTGTTGGCTTTATAAGCACGTAAAAATGTGGCCACAATTTCTGATTTAAATTTTACCGCGGCTTTCACTGCAAGTTGTGTTTCAAGAAAACAACAACAACAAAAACAAAAACAAAAAAAGGTCCACAGAATGGTTAAGGATTAAGAACCCTGCCCTAATATAGAAGTTATGAGTTTTTCCCGCACTTATAATTCCTGTCATTGGCTACATCGCACTACACCAGTAAGCACCATTGATTTAAGACTTTTTTTTTTTTTTTTGCAAAAAGTCATTGTTCTCAAAAACTTAAAAACATTTAAAATAAAGAAGGATAAAAAAAAAAATAAAAAAAAAAAAAAAAAAAAAAAAAAAAAACGAAATAAACACCACGCATGCATATTAAAACAGTTATAAACTTAAGTTAAAATATTATAATAAACTCATGAAAATGATTCCAGTTTCAAATTACAATAATTACCTCCCCCCCCCCCCCCCCCTGACTTCCTTCAAAATGTAATAATATATTCAGTTCGACAGCTACTGTATGTAATTTTGTCTTGTTTTAGGTCCATTAATGAATAAAACATGAAGTAATAATTTAACAATATTAAAAAGTAAGAAAATTGTTGGTGCTACTGGTTTTTAAATTTTTTCTAAGAACACATTCTTTAAAACATACCATCAACAAAATTATTATTATATACTCCGCAAGGCAATTGGGTCCTGGCGCCTTTTTTTATTTCTTCTTCACTATATAATATTAAACATCAAGCTATTGCAATAAATATTTCATAGGGATAAAAATGTCTTATTAATTATTTTGAGTCGACATGAAAAAGAAGGAAAAATTCTTGAAATTGTTTTTAGATTTGAAGTAATTTGTTTTTATGTGGTACGTTTTTCCTGCCAAAATAATTACATTTCTCTCTCTCTCTCTCTCTCTCTCTCTCTCTGTCTCTATTACTTTTTATTTCTTATTCTTATTTTTAATACACAGTATAATATATATATATATATATATATATATATATATATATATATATATATATATATATATATATATATATATATATATATATATATATATACATATATATATATATATACATATAATATAATATAGTATAGTATCATGCCATCCGATGTTATGGAAAAAATTTAATCTAATTATTTTTAGTTAAGTGACTTTTAAAGTATTTTGTTTCATAATCAGCAGTATATAATATACTACATATTTATACTATATTTACTACTGTATATATATATATATATATATATATATATATATATATATATATATATATATATATATATATATATATATATATATTATATATATATATATATATATATATATATATATATATATATATATATATATATATATATACTACTCAATTCAGGAATTTATCAAAATGATAAGAATATAAGGACTCCATTTAAATTCATATAAGTTTTACTTGTTTTTTTAATAATATTGTTGTATTTTTTTTTTTTTTTTTTTTTTTTTTGTAATAATATTACATTGCGTGCATTTTTTTTCTCGTTAGTGACAATCATTTCTAGATGTTTTGCAAAAAAAGCAATGATAAGCTCGCACCTAACGCGATATATGCATTGTATTTTGATGAGTATAGAGGAGATTTGATGAGAGAAATGGATTAAAGAATTTAGAATTTCAATTTATGTGAATAAAATTATATTTTACATTCCAGAGTCTTAATACAGTATAATGTATTAATTTCTAAAATATTAATTATAACATTATCTTTTCCTCCCAGCCTTACTTAATTAATATAAGTGCCTTGTTTTAGAGGAAATTGAAAGAGAGAGAGAGAGAGAGAGAGAGAGAGAGAGAGAGAGAGAGAGAGAGAGAGAGAGAGAGAGAGAGAGAGAGAGAGAGAGAGCAAAAATGTGGACGTATTTCAACAATTTCTACAAATCACAGCAACGCAGTAATTCAAAATCGTAAATAAATTAAGCATTTCCTGTCTTTAAAAAAAATAAAATAAAAAATAACTAGAATTTACTCTTTCTCTCTCCCCCTCTCCTATTTCTCCTTACTCTGATATAATAAATAATGTAAGTTATAATCAGTGCCTATCATACAAGAAAGAGGCTACCGTATATTTTGGAATTTATAACACTTTGATATACCCTCAAGCTAATACAAAAAAAAAAAAAAAAAAAAAAAAAAGTAGATTAAAATCATTTCATTTTTAATCTATATCAACCCTGGTTAAAAAAAAAAAAACTTAGACGTATATTAAAAAAAGGTAAGTTTTCTCCCGACTTTAAGGCGCCTTTAAATATTATTTTTCTATAACTAAAGCGTTTAAGGGGCCGTGTATGTTGGTAATCCCCATAAACAAAGCACGGGAAATCGTATTTACGCCGTCAAATTGTCAATTTTGTATCTAGAAACTTGAAATTAGAGCATTAAATTGTAAATAAAATTCTGCTTTGAGCGGCGTTAACAATTTTTTTTAAAGATATGCAGGAAAAAAGATATTAATTTTTCAATTAAGCAAATGAAAATTAATAGCTGTAGTAAGAATTTTCATAAGTTGGTACTTTGATTTATTTTCAGGTATATCAGGTATAGGTATAGTAAAGTTGCAATAAAAAGTAAGTGAAAAAAGAGAGATAAAAGGGATTAATGCTACCTGACAACACGACCCAATTAACTACGCGTCAATGATTTTGATAACCCGAGAAGTAATTTTCACAGTAAATCAAATTTATTTTAGATGTTAGTTTTATTAAAAATCATACATATTTCTTTTTTGATCGAAGTTCTAGTGATATTTTTAACTACCGTGATTTTAAAATAATGAGTAGTATGTAATATTTTTTATTTGAATATATTACTTTAATATGAAGCTATAACTTCGATCAAAAAAGAAATATGCATGATTTTTAATAAAACTAACATTTAAAATAAATTTGATTCACTGTGACTGTTACTTCGCAAGTTATCAAAATCATTGACGCATAAAATAATTGGGTCCCGTGTTGTCAGGTAGCAGGTAATCTCTTCTATTGAAAAACTGCTCTTTGTTCACTTACTTTTTACTGCACTTTTTGACTTACAAAGGTGCAGCAGTTCTATTGTATTATATACAGTACGCAGACTTATTGACGACAGTAAATGTTACCACTAAAATAAATATGCAACTTTACTAAAAAATTATCAAAGTTTGAAATTAATTATAAAAAAATCTATTGATAATATAAAAATTTTATCAACAGGCCTCAAAGCGAAATTTTATGCTGATTACAGCATAATAAATTTCAGTCATAATTACATCATATTCAGAGGGAGAGAACGTAAATACTAAAAGTCTCTTTTGCATGCTAATCTTACGGAGACTGTTTCAACATACACGGTCCCTTAAGGGGAAAATATCGACCTTGAACCTGGTAGGAAGGTCTTTTAAACGTTTTTTATGTAATGTTCAGACTACGTTCATTCAGAACTCTGGAGCCGCCAGGGCAATCATCTCCCCCCACCACCAAACACCTTTCAGCTTTTTTATATACCACGCTGGCTTGCTTTTTTTTTTTTTTTTTTTTTAGCTTCATTCAAAAAAGCCACGCAAGGCTTTTGAAGACGAAGACGCTTTCGTGATTTTAAAATAAGTTTCTGATGTGGCTTTTATCTGCGTTGCTGAATGGAGGAATTAAAATTACTCCTTTTTATTTTATTTTTATATATATTATTATTATATTTTTTATGTTTTTTTTTACTCAAATAGAAATACAAATCACGATTAAATGTTTCCAGTACTTTAAACATTGATTGAACATTGTAGTTGAACATTGTAGTTGAACATTGTAGTTGAACATTGTAGTTGATTATTTAATGAATTTTTTTATTATTTAAAATTACTACAAACAATTTTGTATAATAATTATTATACGTATCGTATATTTATTTGTAAATTTTATTATTTATTTATTTTTCTATTCATTAAATAATTCATTTATAATATCATAGTTTAAATATAGATTATATGCTATAAAAAATAATTATTTAAATTTAAATAATTTGGGGGGGGGGGGTCCGTAGTTATTCATTTACTGATGTGCATTTAATTTTATATTCTCTTCTCTCTCTCTCTCTCTCTCTCTCTCTCTCTCTCTCTCTCTCACTAATAAATAAATAAAAAATCGCAGCCCTCCATGCAGATATTCTACAAATGCAAACGAACGACGTATAATAATCACCAAGGAAAACAATTCAACTGAAAAACAATTACACATTTTCTAAAGTTGAGCTGTTACAAAAAGAAATATATTTGCTTCAATTTATTAATGAAAAATATATAATTAAGTAATTATTGTTAATTATCCCGCCTTGTATTCTAGGAAATACAAGTCAGTAAAGAGACATTTCAAATTGTACAATTTTTTTTTTCCCACACCAAGTTTTTATATCGATTAAAATTAACTTTATTTTTTTTTTCTTTTCAATATAGAAGTATTTAAATTACACAGAAAGAATAAACGTAAATTATGCTCAATTTATGTCGTAGCATAATCAATATACTTAATTAGAACAACATATATATATATATATATATATATATATATATATATATATATATATATTACGGCATCATGTTTATGCTATATGTATAACATAGTTATTATTTATTATATGTATTGTATTATAGCTTACAATACTATACATATAATAAATTGTAGCATTATAGATTGCGCTCTATATTGAACAAATTGTGCTGAAAATAAGCTAGCAAAATTATGACGCAATTATTTTTGTCCGTGTGTATACACTATATTATAGTATAAGTATATTACTATTATACTTTATTCTTCTTCTAATTCTCCTCTCTCTCTCTCTCTCTCTCGCTCTCTCTAGTTTTTTTTTCTCAAGAAATACCAGAAATTTGTCAATTTTATACCATATAGTAATTGATAGAAGAAGATCATTAACGCAAATGAATACATTTTTCTAATGATTAGTATGTATTATTAGTATGATTATTATTAGTAATTATTACATAGCTTGATTACAACAACATAATTTATGCTGTATAATGCATAAAAATGCATCATAATTATTTATGCCATTTCAAATTATCAAAATTTAACATAAATAAATACAGGAATACGATTTTTTTTCCGCCGATGTATCTTTTTATTTCATTTTTCTCAAGCACACTTGTTGCACTTCTCTCTCTCTCTCTCTCTCTCTCTCTCTCTCTCTCTCTCTCTCTCTCTCTCTCTCTCTCTCTCTCTCTCTCTCTCTCTCTCTCTCTCTCTCTCTCTCTCTCTCTCTCTCTCTCTCTCTCTCTCTCTCTAAAGAGTTTGAATGAAATCAAAATTTTGATACTTTAAGTTAATATTTCTCAAGTTGTACTCGTTTCAATTATAAGAATTGTTTAAATTATATTTCTGAATATCAAAATTTATGCAATTTTAAGTTAAGTAAAATATTTATATAAACATTTTTTATTTTAAAGTAAGAAAATAATTCATAAAAAATTGAAGAACGACATTTTATATTTCTGCACTAAAATAAACCAAATATGTTGATAGAAATATATAAAATTATAGACATTAAAATGTGTAAGTAAGACTTGTATAATCACATGAAGACAGGCAAGACGGCATTATATTTGGTGGAAATCATCTCTAAATACATTTACGATTTCAGGTGATAATTTCAGTTACAATTACTTTGCTTTTAATTTTTTAAATACTTGATACAAAAAATTGAAAATGTTTTTTTAAAAAGCTTCAATCAGTATCAAACTGTAAACGGCATGCTATATCTTCAATTATTTAATAACAATTAATTTTTTTAGTTTTTGGAAAAATTATTATTTTAATTTTATGCATCATCACATTTATTATTTTTTTTTTCTACAATGACTTAAAAAGTTCAGAACTAAATGTAAAATATTTAGGAAGTTTTTTTTTATCCATTTTAAATCTTAAATTAAATAATTTATAATTATTTTTATAAAATTGATGATATAGAAATTACAGGTAAAAACTAAACTATGATAAAACGATGAAAATGAATGTTAAATAATTATGCTATATACCTTAATTAAATTCAGAACAAAATCATTTTTCAATGATATACTTATGTTCAAGAGCAAATTCAAAATATTAAAATTTATGCCATAATATTAATAATTAAGTTATGATTTATAATATCTTAAATACAGCGTAAATTACGTTATATTTCTTTTGATCGCAGATTTTTTTTTCCAAACTTACTTCTAAACAAATACATTTAAAACATTCACTTTATCCTTTAGAAAAGGAAATAGAAACAAAGAAAAAAACAAAAAAAAAAAAAAAAAACAAACAAACGAAAATCAGAAACTAAAGAGTATTTGAACCAATTATGTTGTACAGCAAAATAACTTTGCAATACTGCAGAAGTCATTACATTACACAGAAATCCCACTACTGTAAACCATAATTATTATTTAAAACCATGCAAATCAATATAAAAAGTGCGTGTAACTGACTGACCGTAATCACATAACCAGGGTTGCCACACTTTAGGCCTGCCAAAGCTCGCCACTTGCATCATTATGAACCAACACTTGAGATCAGATCAACACCAAGTCACCTGCAGTAAGCCTACTACTCAACTAAACTGAGCTAAGCTGAGCTGAGCTGAGCCACACTAGCTAAGGCACATTATACTTTTTACTTTGGTCATCTACTCACAAGAGATAGCAAAGGAGAAGAGGGGAGGGGGAAATTATCTTATTCTCCTCCCCCCCCCCTTCCTCAACTGCCCATCCCATTTTTTGTTACCTGACTACCTGCTGAATCCCATTTTTTGTTACCTGACTACCTGCTGAAGTTAGTGGTACCAAATAACGTAAGAAGCGACGCCAAACAAAACTATATACATGTAACAATCCAAGGGTGGCTTCAACGAACAGATAAGACACAATCTTTGTGAACTTCAATTATTTAAAGACATAGAACACCTTGAACAAAAAACATTTCTAATATCCTAACATAGGTAAATATCAACGTTGATTTGGCCAGTCATTGATTTTTAATTTATTTTACATTCACAAAATATCAGTTGCGGGTTTATGACGTCACAGCTTCCCTGTTTCCAGGTGAGTGGCCTAGTGAGCTGTGACGTCACAAAACCGCAACTGTCATTTTGAAAGAGTGGGCCAGACCTTTGCATTTTTTTCAATGAAATATTAATTTTATTATAAATAAAAATAAATATTTATTTTCTTTTTCAGCATAATATCTGAAATCTAAAAAAAAAAATAATAATAAAAAAAAAAATTCAATTAATTCAAATCATGCAGTTAAAGTAAAATGAGATACCCACGACATTCTTATTAACAAAATGCAATTTCATCAAAAATGATTGAGCTGTCACAGTATAGGGATTGAGCTATGTGCAATATTGTACAGAAATATTAAAACACAACTATTTGCTTTCAAAGACAGAAATATAAAATATACATCGGAATTTTAAACTGAAAAGAATTTGAATTGTCTCGATTGTATGGCAATCATTGCAACATTGTAATGTGCAATGTGCATGTGTGCTGTAGGAATACTTGACATCACGTCTGCATATTATCTGTACGTATAGTACGTATCATATTGCCAATATAGTCGCAAATAGTCGCAACAGAGTAAATTTACTTTTACAAAACTTATTTCTATTTATATCGAACAGGGCAATTATTATAATTTTAAAATTAATTTGAATGATTTTTTTTATTTTTTTTTTTCGATATACGTTATCATAATATTTTTAATTTTATTTTATGAAAAAGTTTCAATTATATGAAGTAGACAACAAAACACGTTGATTTTGTATTTATTTTCTTTTTGACTGTTATATCACGTATCTGACGTCACAATGTACCGATGGGGTCGTGATAGGGGTAAATAACTTGAGGGAGGGGTTTAAATCTATCACGTGACCAAAGCGGTGACTGTGATTGGCGGCGGTACATTGTGACGTCAGATACGTGATAATATAACAGTCAAAAAGGAAATAAATAAAAATAAATACAAAATCAACGTGTTGGTGTCTAATTCATGGATAATAAGGTACGGTAATTATCAACCTAGTATTCTAAATGATAAAAAAGTAAGTTGACAAGGACTTTAAATAAACATAAATCGGACAACTCAGATTTGCAGTACACCCACTTAATTCTTCAGTAACATCATGACTATAATACTTCTAACGACAAAATTTCGTAGCCCGTTTCAGTATTTTTACATTTTCAACATAAAAAAAAAAGGAAAAGGAAAAGGAAAATTATATTTTATATTTTAATTGTATTAGTTTTACGAAGCTCTCGAATCAATAATTAATTGTTTTAAAATTATTGTTCTATAAAAATGACTCCTGGGTCAATAAAAGAAATTTTAATTTTTCTTCTTCTAAGTTACCTGTTTTAATTTTAGGACTTGGCAAGAAAAAAAGGCATGGGATTCACTTCTCTCTCTCTCTCTCTCTCTCTCTCTCTCTCTCTCTCTCTCTCTCTCTCTCTCTCTCTCTCTCTCTCTCTATGTTTCAAGTGGACGCCGGCTCTTCTTTTTTAAAAAGAGAAACAAAAATAAGTGTCTAAAAAAAATGTTAATTATCTCTCCACTAAACAGGATGGAAGCAAAGATTTTTAATTACATCTCAAGCTATTAACAAAATAAACCAAAAGTTATCTTTTTTTTACGCTTGATTTACGGTGGGAAATTTAATTATATCAACCCTCTTTTCTATTCTTTAATTTTAATTACTTTTTAATTAATGTTTATTGGTTAATACTTAGATGTATTAACTTTTATAATTTTTAGGTCTAATTCAAAAATATGCTTATTTATAGATATTAAATATTGAATCGGATTTTAAAATTCCTTTTAATAAATAATCTCTCTTTTTTAATTCATTTCACATCAAATTTTTACTTTACTTTTTTTTTTTTTTTTTTTTTTTTTTTGCGTAATAATTGTTTATCATTTTTATAATAAAGATAAATAATAAAATATTTATATGAAAATTCCAACAATATCTTTCTTTAACATCATAAGTATCCAAACCAAAGCTATATAATTCAAATATATATAAAATTTATCATTTTTATTATGTATATTATTTGAATAATTAAATATTTTTTTTAATTTTTATGTTTAAAAAAAAAAAGTATACATGATATTTATATATTTTCAAAATAAAGCCCTGAAGGTATATCAAGCTACATGCATGATATAGAAATACGGCTGGCTACTTTTCTTTACAAAAATCTAAATATTATAATATACGTGTTTCTGAAGTTAACTTTTTATTATTTTGATGCTCTAGGCTTTCGCTGCTAGCAATTCTCAGCTTATTTTCCCAGAAATGTAAGCTACAATATTATGCTATCTTGACTGCATGGTATACGTGCGTGCAGCGTTTTCATCAATGAAATTTATACAAAAAAAAAAAAAAAAAAAATATTTTGAACACAATATAACAAGAAAAACGTAAAACACGCGGCGTTATAATATTTAAATATGCTTGTGCCCAGGAAAAATTTACACGCCCTAATGTTTTAGTTTTGTTTTTTATTATTTTTTTTTCTATAGCTCTGCCAAATATTATTCTTATATAGGGTGTATGCGGATGACGTCATATTTATTGCGCTTGGAGGCCATACTGGAGTAGAGCATAACATTGCTCAGCATAGGACAAACTTCATATAAGCCAATTTTCTTTGGGAAATCAGTTAATTTTTTGTTATTGTTATTTTTCTCACATACTTGAGACTAATTCAACATATTTACAGCATCGAAATGCTCTCCAAAATATTACATATTATAGTGTTTTTAAACTGGCAAAAAGATTTTTATCCTATGTCACCCATGTTATTGAGTTATCCAATATGGCGTCGACTTTAACATGAATGCATAGACCCTATATAATATTAAAATTCAATTATTGAATCATTGACAATTTTCACATTGATACGACATGATTGTGTTATTATTATTTGATAATCGCATCACATTTCAATGGTTTCAATTCATTTTCTTAAAACTGGCAATATTTGACACATGCACTTTTTTTTTTCTCATTTATATTTCCAAGAATGCAAAGAAAAAAATAATTTTTGAAAACCGAAGTTGATAAAATTTATAGAGTAGCCTATACTAACTTAAAGACCTCGAACAAAACCCATGTCTAATATCCTAACAAACCTGAAAATCAACGTTGATTTGGCCACACTCATTGATTTATAATTTATTTTACATTCACAAAATTAAATTTGCAGGTTTGTGACGTCACAGCTCACTGATCCACTCGCGCGGAAACAGGCGAGCTGTGACGTCACAAACCCGCATCTGTCATTTTGTGGATGTAAATTAATTAGAAATCAAATGACTGGCTAAATCAACGTTGATTTTCAGGTTTGTTAGGATATTAAACATGGTTTTTGTTCAACTTGTTCTACGCCTTTAAATTTTAAACATTTTTATTGTTATTATTTATTTATTTTACTCACATAAAGAGCATCATTTAGACTACAATGTATATTCATCATGAACATAAAGAGCAACACTTTGTTAGACTACAATGTATATTCATCATGAACAGATCCTGACTGAGGAGTCCACTTTGTGAGCGGTAGCACCATACACTATTGGTGTCAACTATACAACCCTTGCACATCTTGCGCTTTGTCGCCATGTTTGTGGTGCCTAATGTATCAATAACAGATTATGACTGAGGAGTCCACTTTGTGAGCGGTGGCACCATACACTATTGGTGTCAACTATACAACCCTTGCACATCTTGCGCTTCGTCGCCATGTTTGTGGTGCCTAATGTATCAATAACAGATTATGACTGAGGAGTCCACTTTGTGAGCGGTAGCACCATACACTATTGGTGTCAACTATACACCCTTGCACATCTTGCGCTTCGTCGCCATGTTTGTGGTGCCTAATGTATCAATAACAGATCGTGATTGAGGAGTCCACTTTGTGAGCGGTGGCACCATACACTATTGGTGTCAACTATACACCCTTGCACATCTTGCGCTTTGTCGCCATGTTTGTGGTGCCTAATGTATCAATAACAGATTATGACTGAGGAGTCCACTTTGTGAGCGGTAGCACCATAGACTATTGGTGTCAACTATACAACCCTTGCACATCTTGCGCTTTGTCGCCATGTTTGTGGTGCCTAATGTATCAATAACAGATTATGACTGAGGAGTCCACTTTGTGAGCGGTGGCACCATACACTATTGGTGTCAACTATACACCCTTGCACATCTTGCGCTTTGTCGCCATGTTTGTGGTGTCTAATGTATCAATAACAGATTATGACTGAGGAGTCCACTTTGTGAGCGGTAGCACCATACACTATTGGTGTCAACTATACACCCTTGCACATCTTGCGCTTCGTCGCCATGTTTGTGGTGCCTAATGTATCAATAACAGATTATGACTGAGGAGTCCACTTTGTGAGCGGTAGCACCATACACTATTGGTGTCAACTATACACCCTTGCACATCTTGCGCTTTGTCGCCATGTTTGTGGTGCCTAATACATTGTCCAACATAGGGAAAACATCATTTCTACTAATTTTTCACATAAAAAGAGTTTATTTCCACTGAAAGAATTTTTCTCATATTCTTCGAGCTTATTAAAAGCTATAGAAATAAGGCTTTGATTGAGCTTTGAAGCTTCTATAGCTATTAAAAAAAAAATGATGTTTGTCCTACGCTGGCCTATGTATTCCTGACCATCAATATGGCGGCTTTTAAATATGAGTGCAACTGGTCTATATTAATAATATTATATTATATTGCATTAATAAAAACAATATAAAAATTAAAGTATATTTTATCATATAAGACAAATAATAATAATATTTGTAATATGTCATATGATTTGTTATGTAAGCACAAATATCTGCACGTTGCATTTGCTTTGATAAATATGGTCATACATACATACATCACTCACATTGCACCAAATAAGGCACAACTCAATAAAAACACGTCTGTATTGTTGTTGCCTGATAATCATAATAATAACAACAAGTCATGCGATATTGGTTATCACACATTCGCTTTCTACATGCGGCATTTAGTGACGGTATATACAATTATTATAAAACTTAAAATATAACTATATTCAACTCAAAAAAAAACGAGTTACCTGCCGTTCGACCTTTTACGGTATCGCCCAGCCGCCCCCCTTCTCCTCAAATGTTACAATGGGCGATACTTTAGGCATGCCCGATTTAAATCGACTGAGGTTTTTTGAGTTGAATATATATATACGAGAGAGAGAGAGAGAGAGAGAGAGAGAGAGAGAGAGAGAGAGAGAGAGAGAGAGAGAGAGAGAGAGAGAGAGAGAGAGAGAGGCATTAGGCCTTACAAGTTGACTCAAATTCAAAAAATTATATAAAATAATTTCTATAGCATAGAATGTGATTTTTTTTTTTTTTTTTTTTTTTTTTTTAATGGAGGTTATCGGTTTAAAAAAATGCTTAAAAATGAAAATGGCTTAAACACGTAAAATTATGTCTAGTATTTCTCATTTAAATTTCTCCGAAATCGGTGCAGTAGTTTTCTCAAAAATCGCAAAAAACGTGTTTTTCCCCATAAGCGTAATGTTAAATTAGGGGACCCTTAGCTTTCCCCGCGTCTCCCCGCGCGCTAAACCGATAACCTCCATTAAGCAAATTAGTTGATTTTAAAACATATGTAAAAGTACGTTTAGTATTTTTCAGTAAAATAAGTAACGACCTCGATGCAATTCCTGCATTGTACAAATTGGTCAGTTACATATAGATGTAACTCTTCAGTATACTGTACACAATTCAATAATTTGGTTGACAAAAGTTTAAACATTATATAACTTGTTAGTATAAACGTTATTTCTTCAGTGGTAAATATAGCCATAAATATAAGTATATATATTATACTTAAACTATGGCTATAGCTAATTAAAATTAGGGCGGCTCTTAAATATCAGTGCAAGTGTTCTATATAAGATTATCCCACAACATCTTTGACTGTGGTTCTATACGCTCCACGTGTATGTGTATATATTATATAATTATATTAAATTTGAAGCAGCTCAATAACATTAATTATATAGTATAAAAAAAACATTTCAGTTACCTGACTAAAAATTAAATCTTGAAACATCAGAACATAAATTTGAACAGTGAAGAAATAAAGATAAAAATAATTTTAAAATTATTCAGTCCGATTACATTATCCTTTGCATGTCCTTGCCATTGAACTCTTGTTCAAATAAAATAAAAAAGTTCAAATTATATATATACGTTAAAATTATTTAAATAATTCTTATATTTAAATCAATTGTATAAATAAATAAATTCGTAGAAAAAAATATATATAAATAAATTTTAAATATATATATATATTTTTAATATATGTCAGAATGAACACGAAAATATTCTTGCAAAATCATCAGATAATAATTTAAATATATGCCGCATATATGTATATATATATATATATATATATATATATATATATATATATATATATATATATATATATATATATATATATATATATACGACGCTTACAGCAAAAATATGCAAAATATTTTCCTTGATTTAAATTCCTTTGTCTTGCTCACCTGTTTTACGAACTTTACTAACATTTGCATTCTTAACTCAATTTTTTTTATATGTATTTGCATGCAAATTTTCTTTCAAAATTCCTCATAGTTGTCTGCAATAATACTGTGCATAATTATTAGCGTTTTTTTTTTTTTTTTTTTTTTATTGGGTACTTTATTATTTTATTTATTTATTTATTTATTTGTTAACCAACCCTGGCTCTCGCCCATCAATACATTGGCGGTACACTCAGTACAAATAATTAATTAATTACATTTAAAGTAAAAAATAAGACACTTTTTTTTTTCAAATTACGACTACAGATTATGTATTAATAACATAATCATCGCTTTTCAACATTCCTATAATACAAACTTTTTGTTATATTACAGGAATCATTGAAGATATCAATGTTTAAGTGCTAAAAGCTCAAAACCCAGGTTAAGCTTAAAAAAAAAAAAGCACCTGAAGATTTTGGTCCAGGCGGGTGCTGAAACCTCAACCCGCGGTTTAAATTAACAGCTCTTCATAGTTTATTAAAGCAAACGCAAAACTGCTTTTCCCTGGCGTCAATATTGCTAATTTCATTGAAATAATCTTTAACTTTTTACAGACTTCTTTTTTATTATTTTTTTTTTTTTATTTATTTTTTTTTTTTTTATTTTTTTTTTTTTTTTTTTTAAAGTTTAAGTTTGAATGAATAGTATAATAATAACAAAGACAAAATAGCCAAGAGGTCATGGTGAAAAATATGGTTAATATTACAATTCGCAACCGTCTAGTTTGCGAGATATCAGTCGGTCAACTACCCCCTAATACATAAAAATTTTTCCATAAAGTGTGTTCACAACAGAAAGACCTCAGCAGGGTAACACCTGATAACATATATGATGTTAGCGATTGCTTGTGTAGCCTTAAGTCAAAGATAATTTGCACGCTTGGCAATGACCACCTGGTCATGACATCTTGTACTTCCACTCTGAACAAGAGATATATCCGGTATGTGTCAGTGCATGATGTCTGCATGTATCTTGACTGAATATCAATCAATATTATCATCATAATAGCAAGAGTGCGATGTCCTCTCCTCTCGATACATACATACACACAAATTTGCATGCCGCACAATATCTCACCGCCACTTCGACACCGGAATAACATCAAATATTGTAATGTGCGATTTAGAGAGGAAACACGCCGGGTCACCAACTTTTTAATAAGAATAATAATAATAATAATAAAGACGCTATTGCAAACAAAAACTTTGAGTGTCACTTTTTTATTTTTTTTTTTTAATTTTTTTTTTTATATTATTATTATTATTATAATTATTTTTGAAACACACTTAAAATTGGTGCATTTTACTTTAGTTACGAATCCTAACTTATTTAAGATTATCATTTTTAAGTTATTATGGAGCTAAAATAATGCATTTTACTAGCCAATTATTAACAATAGCTATTTTAACCTAACATAGCTTACTTAAAACCACTTAAATGAGCTATTTTAATAACTTGCTAAAATGCATGCTGCTCAAAATGCTAAAATGCTGCTCATAAAAACTAAATTAAGTAAGTTAGCATTCGCAACTAAAATAATGAACTTTTTTTTTTTTTTTTTTTTTTTTTTTTTTAAGAATGAATCATCAATCAATTAATAAATATATGAATGATGACACAATTTAAATACAAATTGTAATTTTATACATCAATGTCGTTTTTTTTTATGTATGTGTGAACTGTAAATTGTAAACCCTCCCTAAACTAATGCATTTGATTAATTTAATTGTGTTATCAATGTTGGATGAAAGATTAAATGTATAAAGAATTTTGAATAATAATATAATAATATTCATTCATTCATTCATTCATTCATTCATTCATTCATTCATTCATTCATTCATTCATTCATTCATTCATTCATTCATTCATTCATTCATTCATTCATTCATTCATTCATTCATTCATTCATTCATTCATTCATTCATTCATTCATTCATTCATTCATTCATTCATTCATTCATTCATTCATTCATTCATTCATTCATTCATTCATTCATTCATTCATTCATTCATTCATTCATTCATTCATTCATTCAATCATTCATTCATTCACTTATATTTTTACTTATTCATCTACGCAATATACTTAATTATTTCTTTGTTTTTTTATTTTTAAATTTATTGTTTTATTTAATAAACCATTAGTGTAAACTATATGTAAGTTATTTTAATTTATTTGTTTGTTTATTTCCTTGCTAAATTTACAAATTATTACCCCATTAATTTCATACGACAATCAAAATGTAAAATATTTTTCATTCTAAGACGCGTAATCACATTTTTTGTTTATTAATTGCTGCAAAGATTCACAAATTCTTCAGTTTTACTCTCTCCACTCCTATAAATGAAATCACTTGATATGTTCAATAAAAAAAAACTGGTTGTTTGAGAGAACGGAGATTTGGCCGGTGACCAGGGGATTGACTTGAGTATCCGGCCCATTGATGAGTGAGAGAGAGAGAGAGAGAGAGAGAGAGAGAGAGAGAGAGAGAGAGAGAGAGAGAGAGGATTACACTCCAACGTGAGCCAGCTTGGTCACACCTTTATTTCTCTCTCTCTCGCCATTACTTTGCATACATTTGCATGGTTTCCGCTCCTCAATACACGAAGTAGTTTTTTGTCTTTTGCCAAACTTACATGCGTATATATACACGGCATATATTATTATTATTATGTAAGTTTGGTGCCAAATTTTAAGCTGATTCATACAATTTAATTAATTCATTTCTCGTAATCTAAAATTTCAATTTCATGATTTTTATTCCATTTATATTTTATATTTACGTTTATATATTTCACGCATTATGCATTTTCATTGTTTTTATTTTAGCATATATAGTACACAGTCATAAATAATTGGACCCTATATAACTTTTGCCTTAAAGTTGAATTTGGTTTTATGGACCATATTATGAACTTATACATAATAAAAATGTTCTGCTTTATATTATACATGGGCTATTGTTCTACAATTTATCAAAGCACCTAGCTATAGCTATCTATAATATATACCTATAGCATTATTGCATCATGTTAAAGTCGACGCCATAAGTGAGTACTAAATAACATGGGTCAGTATATATAGGAAAATTATTGATTTTGCCAGTTTAAAAATACTCCGCAATATTTTTTGAGAACATTGATGCTGTTAACAGGTTGAATTAGTTTTTCAAGTATGCAAGAAAAATAATAATAACCCATAAATAGCTAATTTTTGAAAGAATATAGCCAAAAACTACGTTTGTCCAATGCTGAGCAATGTTATTCATTACTCCAGTATGGCCTCCAAGCTATTTAAATATGACGTCATGCGCATACATCTAATAGGTAATACTGTTTTTCTAAATCAAAAATTACAACCATATAAATATTTTCTTGCTTGAAATTTTTATTTTCAGCGAAATAAAAATAAAACTTAATGGAAACTTTATGATGAAATTTGAAAGTTAACAGTAACAGCTACCTATGATACAATTTTTAGGACCCGTGACCATCAGATAAGAGAGAAAATAATTATTGATATTAACATGGGCTCTTATGGGACTAAAACTTTAAAAATATCATAATTTAAAATCAAGCATGTTGACCCCCCATTTTATAATTATTATTATAATTTTTACATTTTTGAAGCTACCATTAATTGTGCACAATTTCAGATTTTTCTTTTTTTGCAGTATCGTGCAAAATCCAGTTGAGAAAGTTTTTATATTACATTTCTTTGATATCGTTTCTTTGTATATTTCTTGCACGAGTTTCAAGTGGCGATAATATGAAACAATTTGTGTGTTTTTTTATGAACATGATATTATATGCAGTTTATATTAATAGAAATTATGAAATTACCATTGTATATTGTTTATTTTTATAACGATAACTTAATCTTATGTTAAATAAAAACAAATTTTATGCAAAGTTATAATATTTCGAAATATAATATAATATAATATAATATAATATAATATAATATAATATATTATATTATAATATAATATAATATAATATAATATAATATAATATAATATAATATAATATAATATAATATAATATAATATAATATAATATAATATAATATAATATAATATAATATAATATAATATAATATAATATAATATAATATAATATACTGTAATATAATATAATATAATATAATATAATATAATATACTGTAATATAATATAATATAATATAATATAATATAATATAATATAATATAATATAATATAATATAATATAATATAATATAATATAATATAATACAATATAATATAATACACACAATTTGTATTTATTTATTTTAGTGAAATGCACGGAAAACTCAATTATCTATTATTTTTATTCATATGTTGAGCAATTACATATATTTCCATATTTTTATCCATATATTATGTTGAGCAATAGATACATAATTATATTTCAATTGCTGTATTGAAGTAAGTTAAAATTAAACATACAAAACCAAGGCGATGGCAGGCAGAAAAACTCACCTGCAGTCAAATTTAATAAAAAATTTAATTACCTTTTGCTTACACACAAACATTTTGGCTACGATTTCCAAAAAAAAAAAAAATAAAAAAAAAAAAAATAAATAAAAAAATCCTATTTATTTTTAATAAATATTGAAGCAAAGTTTGTTAGCGTGTGTGACGTCATCAATCACAACCTGAAAATTTTCTTAGCTTGGCGAAAACATCTATTATTTATTTATTTATTTATTTATATTTTTAAAAAAACTATATAATGCAGTTACCATCGAAAATTTTTAAATATTTATAATATATGACGGGTAGTGGTGTTTCGAAGCAGGGGTGCTGCACGGCCATCGGGGGGGGGGGGGGTGTCCCGCCGGTGGATTTCTTTTTTAATACACAGTAAACCGCTTAATTTTTTTACCAATATTTGTATAATTATTATTACAATTTATGTTAACATTGTTTCGATGTTGATTTCCAAATCTTACAAAAACTTAAAGTAAGTCGAAGCCAGCAAAACAACAACAACAAACAAACAATTAGCTACTTGCATTATTGCTGATGAGGAATTTAGACTAAAGAATGAGGAAGGTGAATTTTATTTCATATTCTCAAAGAGAACATTGTTTTGAATCGATTGGTGATTTTTTTATAATTATTTTTTTTATTATCATTGTTTATTTATTTATTTATTTATTTATTTATTTATTTATTTATTATTTTTTTTTTTTTTGAAGTTCATTAAGTATGTATGTAATGTAAAAAAAAAAAAAAAATCGCAATCTACGCAAGACAAAGGAACATCAATGAAAAAATTCTAAAAATCAGAAATTGCTGTGAAGGAATATTATACGAAAAGCTGTCGAGTGTCGCCCGCTATACGCTGCAATGTAAACTAGAGGTAAACTTGATATTCGATGTGCCCTCTATAGCGGACAATGTGAAGTATAAGAATGAAGTTATGCAGTACAGTCGGCTACAAGTAAACTACAATATGCACATAAGAAAAAGTGGCAAACTAAAACTTTGGCTCACACAGCATTCCGAACAATAAATTTTATTTTTTATATAGCAGATTATGCCATGCCTGATTACAACATTATTTCACAAATTCTTATGTTTACAGCATCCAATAAAAATTAAATAAATACGTCATATACATAATTGAAATGAGAGAATTAATCAATAAATTTGTACGCTGATATCATTGATGGCAATACTGAACATTTTAACTATAAATTTCACGAAATTCAGCATAAGATTTATAGAGCAATTTTCTCAAATTTTAAATTGCGCTTTGACGCCATATATCAGCATTAAATAACATTCAGGACAAATATGATTTTGTTGCAAGTAAAAATAATAATTTGCAAATACTCGTAAACTATTGCTAATTTTCAAAGGTCAAAATGAGCTTCCGAGAAATAAAAATCAATACTCCATTAAAAAGAGCAAAACGTGATGCAATTGCGGGCAATGTATTTCTTTGCTCAGCTATGGCGATAGAGCGCAACTTCATGCCACCACCCTATATAGCAAAGGTGTCAATAACAAAAATATACAGACAGACACATTGCAGATTACTGAAACACAATATTTGCTTATATATGGAGGTTATCGGTTTAAGAAACTATTAAAAATTTTAAGTATGTCTATAGTATTTCTCATTGAAATTTCCCAGGAATCGGTGCAGTAGTTTTCTCAAAAATCGCAACAACAAAAACGTGTTTTTCCCCCATAAGCGTAATGTTATTACATTACCCACCCACCCGTCTTCTCCCCGCGAGCTAAATCAAAAATCTCCATTAATTGCAATGGTCAATAACTATACAACAAATTTCCACAAAATATATTATACTGTATACATATACATAATACTAATATTTAATTTAATGTATTTTTGTATATTTGTATTTTGTTTATGCTATAATGACATAAATGCAGCATAAATTACGTGATTTAATTATTATTATTCACTTATTGCACATAAAATTTTATTATTATAATAATAAAATTTTATGTGCAATAAGTGAATAATAATAATTAAATCACGTAATTTATGCTGCATTTATGTCATTATAGCATAAACAAAATACAAAATTGTGCTGTACAACATAATAGTTATGCTATATGACAAAGTTATTAAGCAGTGTAATATGTATAAGCATAACATAATTATGCTGTATTGAAGAAATTGTGCTGAAAATGAGCTAGCATAATTATTAGTTATTTTCACGCCCTGTATTAATTATTATGAAACTTCGATACTAATAATAAGAAAATTTCATATGTATATTACGATTAACTTTTGTCCTAAATTCTTTCAATGAAAAATGGGATGGTACGTTTTGTTAGGATTATTATCTTTAGAAAAGACAAACAAATCTCAAAAGAATGCATTTTAAATTGACTGTATTATTATTGTTGTTATAACTGATTGATTTATTTTTTTGCTTTGTTTATATCTATCTATAAAACCAATAAATAAAAATATAATTATTATTTATATTATAAATTTATATCAAGAATTGTTTTTTTCTAAATTTGGTATTGGAATTTCAGAACAAAATATCTCTCTCTCTCTCTCTCTCTCTCTCTCTCTCTCTCTCTCTCTCTCTCTCTCTCTCTCTCTCTCTCTCTCTCTCTCTCTCTCTCTCTCTCTCTCTCTCTCTCTCTCTCTCTCTCGGGTGTATGCATTCATATTAAAGTCGACGCCATGTTGGATTACTCAATAACATGGGCAGCATAGGAAAAAGTCATTTTGCCAGGTTAAGAATACTTCACAATATTTTTGAGAGCATTGATGCTGATAATAGGTTGAATTAGTATCTCAAGTTTGTGAGAAAAATAATTATAAAAATAGCAATAATAATAATAAACCGATTTCTCAAAGAAAATAGACAAAAACAAAGTTTGTCCTATGTTGAGCAATGATATTCATTACTCCAGTATGGCCTCCAAGCGTATTAAATATGACGTCATGCGCATACGCTCTTAAAATTCCTACTTTTAAATTATTAATCGATTAATTTAGTTATGCAATAAAAATTTTTAAAAAAAAGAAAAGATTATTCTAAAAAAAATAATAATATTTTTATGAATTTCTTCCATTTCTTTCCTATTTTGAAACACTTTTTTAAGAATGTATAGGGTATACATAATGAAAAATCAACTTTTAAAAAAAATTGTTTACAGTTTCCAATATTATTATTCTTCTTTTTTTTTTTTTTTTTTTAATTTGAATTAAATTAATAGAACGTTATAAAAAAATTTAAATCTAATTGTAGAATAATTGAATTACAGAAACTTTGTTTAGTTAAAATGTTTAGGAATAACAAAAAAACATATTTTTAAATAATAATAAAAAAATTGTGAAGAACATAATACGCAGTTCCACATAGTAAAAAACCCCACAATTAAAGTAAAGAATGCAAGTTAAACCTCCCACGTACCGATGGTTGAAATTAGTATGTAATTATATATAAAAGTGATACTTAAGTTGTATGTAATTTATCATAGTTTTATTTGTCGACTTTCTCGTTTGCTTGGAATGTAATCATGTCACAGTACTCACAAATTAGTTCAACTTAACAATGTCACTAATTATTAACCTTCATCTACATGCGCGTTATATACATACATTCAAATACGATTTGAATTTGTTAATAACACAGCAAAAATGGACTATAACTTCAGTTTTTTTTTTTTTTTTTTTTTTTTATTATTATTATCGAAAACATTAGACATAGACAACATGAAAATTTTAGCATTTATATCACAAAACACTTGATGGGACTTACATAAATATAACATTAATTAGTCGCAAAACCCAACTGTAGCGCCGTAGCAGTGATAAAAAAAATATTGATTTATGCAACCCGCACAACATTTTTATACTAGTTTTTGCCTGTTTCTGACGTCATAAACAGAAATATTCACGCAAATTGCATACTTTACAGTTTTTTTACGTTCTCTTGTGCGGCCACATTTACATTCTGGTAAAAAATTTCATCAGTTTTGTAAATCCCATTTGGTGTTAAAGAACATGTTGTTTCATGTTTTCTATGCCTTTAAGTTATGGTTCTTGTTTCAATCAAAAATTAATTTTTCTCAAAATTCTGTATTTTTTTTTTTTTTTTTATCAGTCCTATTATTAAAAAAAAATCTAAAAATTAATTGATGATTCATGCTTCAATCGGAAATCAACCTTTCTCAAAAATCTTTTTTTTTTTTTTTTTTTTTTTTTGAGAGAGAGAGAGAGAGAGAGAGTTAAACTTAGGATGAATATGTGTATAAAAAATTACAAAATAAATATAAAAAACGTACTTATTAATTATTAGTGTTTTTAATTTTTATTATTATTATTTATTTTTTATTATTATTTTACCCAGAAAGTTATTCTTTTGAAAATTTTATTAAAAATATATTCTACATAAATATATATTTATTTTTTAAAAAAATACTTTTTTGAGATGAAATAAGAGGCTAAATTGTAAAAACAATAATTTTGAAAATAAATAAAAAATCAGCAACAATACATATCTAAGAACTAGTAAGAATAATAAAAAATAATAAAATCTACACCCAACTTATATCAGTAAAAGCAGATTCTTGTTTCCAATTTTTGTTACTTATTTTGGATTATAATAGCGAATTTTATTATTATTATTAATATATTTAAATATATATTTAATATTTACTTTAAATTTAAATATTATTAAATTCACTTTTTATATTATTCACTTTTATTCATGGTAAAAAACAAATACGTAATATTTATGATAGTTCATTTTCAGCACAAATTTAAATTCAAATTTTCTTTATTTCCAATCTCCTGCAATAATAAAAAAGATATTACATGTGTTGAAGATATATTCGACTTAAAAAACCTGAGTTACCTGCCGTTCGACTTTTTACGGTATCGCCCATCCGCCCTCCTTCTCCTCAAATGTGACAATGGGCGATACTTTAGGCATGCCCGATTTAAATCGACTGAGGACTTTTGAGTCGAGTAGGTTGTACACATGGAATTGTCAATTATTTACTAACGATATTACGTCAAACAATATTAATACTTACAATTTATGTACAGGGAATTTAACAATAACAATATTTTTATTTTTCAGCACAATTTATGCTATCTATATTGCATAATAACTTTGCAACATAAATATTATGATGTACATCATATGTTATTTTGATTCAACATTTATGCTATAAACATAAATATAGCATAAATTTACGTAATTTATTCTTTCCGCTCATAAATAATAAAAAATCATGGATGACAAAATATCATGGAAAAATTCTATTATAAAAAACTCAGTTTTGTTTTTTCTACCGTACCGTAACTATCAAAGAAAACGTCCTGCATCCCACGGATATACGATATTTCCCCGCACATATTTATCCTGTGTCGTGCGACATATTGTGTGACTGAATCACACAACATACTCTCGCGTCAATAACTAAAGTCATAGACCACTTTGA
The DNA here is from genome assembly GCA_949318235.1 of Ecdyonurus torrentis. Lineage (NCBI taxonomy): Eukaryota > Metazoa > Arthropoda > Insecta > Ephemeroptera > Heptageniidae > Ecdyonurus > Ecdyonurus torrentis. Next base: position 1,500,559 of record OX439136.1, read on the forward strand.
ACAAAACAAAAATTGTCTATAACAATATCCAATATGAACCATCTTTATATATATATATATATATATATATATATATATATATATATATATATATATATATATATATATATATATATATATATATATATAAATTGATTTATTCTCATCATATGAAAAGCACAAGTTAAATATATTATAATAATAAAAAACTTTATTAAGGCGTTGTGACAGCTAGCCCTATGTTACCAAACCTTGACCAGACGTTGGCCAATCACAACGCCGCTAAAATCAACATGGAACCACTTGGTGTCCCTACCTTGTCCCAAATAACCATCTACGCAACTCTCGGCAAAATAGTCACGAACTTTTGCGTTAAGTTCGTACTTCGTACATCTAAGCTGCAGTATGCTCGGTGCACGCAATAGCCCCCGCATCATCAAACACGTGTGCAGTTATTAAATCGTAATATTATAATTATTAAAATTGCGACTGTTTTCTAATTTATATAACAACAAAAATGTAACCTGGTTGTTCATATTATGTATTGCAGCAAAATAACTGTGGTAACACAAGGTAACTGCGGAGCTATATCTCTTATTGATCATACTAATAATGAACGCTCATGTTTACTCAAAATACGGACAAGGAAGTGGCCGGAAGAGGAAACCACGTGACGATAAAAGTAGGAGAAAAGTTGGTGCCAGCAGCAAGCTAGGCCTGAGCCACCTCCCACTTTTACCATCACGTGGTTTCCTCTTCCGGCCACTTCCTTTTCCGTATTTTGAGTAGTATTTTGAGTAAACATAAAAAAAGGGTTCAATTTCTATATGAATTACGTCATATCCGATATGTGATCTAATTGTTTGACGAAAATCCATGTCGATCTGATGTATATCACACAGATACAAAGTCTACATTTTTATCGTTTGAATACAAAAGTGTGGTATTTTATTATCTTTTATCATAATATATATATTGTTTATACAGCAAATTGAATAAATTTTGTATCCAAGCTCAAGTTTCAAATTCCAAATGAATGAGTTCATGCGTTGAAGTGTGCATACAGTTTTTATTGATTTATTTGATTTGGATTTAAAAACTAAGGCAGAAATTTGATTTTTAGCTACGGTAATAAAACATAAACGAAAACAACTTCAGATTTTTTTTTTGAAGTTTTACTTCTATTAATTCCATAATATATGATACCTTTCTCTCTCTCTCTCTCTCTCTCTCTCTCTTGAATTATTTTAGAGAAGAACAGAAAATATTTATTTTAAGGTTGTATATCGCTTTAAGCCGGAAGTCACTCACTAATATGGTGAGGTTATGCTATGAGCAGTGTAGATGTGGTGTAGAGTGTACAGACACCTCTTTTTACACAAATTGATACGTAAGTGCAAAGTGCATATATTATATATATATATATATATATATATATATATATATATATATATATATATATATATATATATATATATATATATATATATATATATATATATATATATATATATATATATATATATATATATATATATATATATATATATATATATATATATATATATATATATATATACACACACATATACATGTACTCTTTCAGTCAGTGCAGTAAGAGGGGTGTGAGAACTGATGTGGCAGAGAGAGGGTTGCAACAGAGAGAGAGAGAGCAAGGGATGTTGAAATGACTCATACATCCCCACATCCTCTCTAACAGCCCCCCCCCCCCTCTCTCTCTCTAACTTTATCCCTAATGAATATTCTCTCTCCTCTCTTTCTCTTTCTCTCTCTCTCTCTCTCTCACGCACTCATCTTGTTATATTTGTTTCAGTTTCAAGTGTTATACATGAAAGTGTGAAAAATATTCAGGATAAAAATTGTGTTGGGGAAACCAAGAAGATATGTTGCACAAAAATGCGAAGTAGATCGACATCCAATGTTATTGCATAGCAAAGCAATTTGTACAAAACACACTTTGAAAAATATTTTCTACTTTCTAGTTGAGAAAATCTAATGTTGCTCGTAATGGCAATAATTAATTACTATTTTTTAACTTAACAAAATAATAAAAATATTAAATTCAATTAAAAAACGTCTTCATTAAGGCGAAGGGTAAGGCAAGATTGCCTTTTTTATCCTTAATCTTTAAAAATAATCTTTAAAATGATGAGATACATAAAATTTTACATACATATACGCGAGAAACACATGAAAAATAAAAATAAAATTTCAATGCCTCATAATGAAAACATTTTAAATGAAATTCTATAAAACCTGATGAATTATAAATAATTTCTTATATTTGAAAAAGATTTTCATGTGTAAAGTATTAAATCGAAAGGCTATATTATACAAGTAATAATAATGTTCGTAAACCCTGGCTGTTCTTTGCTCCTAAAATGACGATCGCTTTTGGTTAATCAAATGGAATGCGCATGTTTTGGTGCAAGAGAACAGGGTTTACGAACAAATTAATATAAAAAATTTACAAATGAAGTTACTTGCTTTTACACGCCGCAAAAAAATTAACTCAAAAATTACGATTTATATATATTTTTATAATAAATTTGTTAGATATATACAAAGTTTATTAAGATGTGCAGAGCTAACTATTTAGCACTGAAGAAATAACGTTTATACTAACAAGTTACTGTTTAAACTTTTGTCAACCAAGTTATTGGTTTGTGCTGAAGAGTTACATCGATGTAACTGAATGATTTGGCAAATTTTTGTTTTAGGACAAGATATAGGAAACAATTAAAGTAAATATCTTGAACTTTAATTGTAAGGCCATGCTGTAAACTTTAAAAACTAATAATAATTTATTCCATAATTTAATTGAATGAAAAAATCATAATTCACACAAAAAAAAAAAAAAAAAAAAAAAAAAAAAAAGTGCCACCCAGCAACTAGCTAATGCATATAAACAATAAAGAACAATTAAAAATTTTCAAGTTGATTATCCTAAATAATATGATTAATTTATAACCACTAATTGCCCTTAATTAACTAATCTTTGTATTTTTTCTTAAATTATAAAAAGTATATAACATATGTTCCAAAAATACGGCACATAAAATCATCCTCATTCTATTTATAATTATATTAAATTATTTTAAGTAATTACCTTCATTATTAAAATGTGTGTGAGCCTTATTTCTCTCTTCTGTATAATGAATGAAATTCCTAAATTTATAAATATTTTTTCCCAGCATTTTTCTGAACTTTTTTTATTGAGTTGAGAAATTATGATTAATATGTAAGATATGATTTATGATGAAATTTTAACAGAAAAAAAAACAATAAAAATTCTAAAACAATAAAGAACGTTTATTATCTTCGTAAAGTATAAATTTACTTAAAATATTTTTATTATTTTTATTAAAATTATTATTTCATATATATAATATAAGGTTATTAATATTTTAACTTTAAAAAAAGTAATTTCATTTTCTAAATAGTAATTTTCATATAAAAATAATATGCAAAAAAATGTATAATGTACATATTATTATTATTTTTATAAAAAGAAAATTAAAAAATAATTATTATTTAGAGGTGGAAAACTGCATGCTCATGATATAAAACAGCTACAAGTCGTGCTGGCTGATATGTTGTCAATCGTTATCACTCACTTTTACCTTTCTTAAAAATATAAATAACAAAAAGGTCGAAATATACGTACAGCTCTGGCCAAAAGTTCCCGAACGATTTGCATAGGAAACCCGCAACCACACTATGTTATCTTTATGAGAAAACGCAGCGGTCACCGTTGCCCCGTTCGGGAACTTTTGTCCAGAGCTGTACGTAAGTACGATAACAACTTCTACTTTTTTTTTTTTTTTTTTTTTTTTTTTTTTCTTCACATTTTTGAAAATTGGAGTGACAAAAACGAAAAGTATAAAAATTACATTTTAAATGTAAAATTTAAGTCTGGTATATTTGGAGCAGGTAGATATATTTGTTAGATAAGGGAATCTATATTCAAAAACACCGACACCAATTTTTATAACAGATATTAATTTTGACTTACGCAAAGAAAGAAAATGAATTATTATAGAGTGGTTTCATTCATGTTAAAGTCGACGTCATAAGTGAGTACTAAATAGCATTGGCTTGTATAGGAAAATGGCACATTTTGCCAGTTCAAAAATACTTGATAATTTTTTTGAGAGCGTGAATGCTGTTAAGAGGTTGAATTAGTATCTCAAATATGCAAGAAAAATAATAATGACAAAAAAAAAATAGCTAATTTTCCAAAGAAAATAGCCAAAAACTACGTTTGTCCTATGCTGAGCAATGTTATTCATTGCTCAAGAAGAGCATCGAAAAGCACTCAGAGTGACGTCATGCGCGTACACACCCTATATATATAATAACAGGAGAGATCGATATACATAAATACTGTACAATGCAATAGGTATATATAAGTGTATACAGTAAGTAAAATAGGTGAAACGTCATCTTTATCTACAGTCCACGCCACCTAAGGATGCGACCAACACGAGAGCATCTAAAAACTCTCCATTTAGTTAACATTACCTCACCTCCTAGTGACCTTGAGCACTTGAGTGTCTATTGGCTCGTGGCTCGATTTCGATTAATCGCGAACATCCTTAGACTCGACTCAAAAACCTGAGTTACCTGCCGTTCGAACTTTTACGGTATCGCCCAGCCGCCTTCCTTCTCCTCAAATGTGATAATGGGCGATACTTTAGGAATGCCCGATTTAAATCGACTGAGGTTTTTTGAGTCGAGTATAGGCGAGATATAACTTTATATTATAATAATTTGTACTGTACCTGCACTTTATATTATTGCATATCAATACCACAGTGCATGTATATAGCAATTCACCTATATGTGTGTACAAATTAATAAAAACTATAAGGAAAAAATTAAGTATATATAAAAAAGATACTAAACTTATTGTTTGAATAAATTTGTTATAGCGATATATAATACAAAGTTTTAACATGATTATGTAAACTGTTTAGCACTGAAGAAATAACGTCTATACTAACAAGTTACTGTTTAAACTTTTGTCAACCAAGTTATTGGTTTGTACTGAAGAGTTACATCTATGTAACTGAATGATTTTTTAATTTTATGTTTTACGTAAACAAAAAAATTAGCCGATTTTACAAAAAAAAAAAAAAAAAAAAAATAGTTTGTCCTTCGCTGAGCAATGTTATTTATTGCTCCAGTATGGCATCGAAGCGCATTAAATATGACGTCATGCGCATACATACTATATATATAGCGCCTATATAAAAATGTAAAATTCCTATATTATATCATACTTTAGTATATGATGAAATAACACGTGAGTTCAGCTGCAGATATAATATAAATGTGTCGGCATTGATTTTTCCCTTACTTGGCTCCGTCACTCAGTTCTGCTCGTCGCCATGGTAACCATGTAAGAATTACTCTCTGTATACGTCGTACATAATATTAACAACCAATATAATCAGATCTCACACAGAAATCACGTCATTTATGCTGCATTTATATCATTTTAGCATAAATATTGCTAAATTGCAACAACAAAAACAATTATGCTATATAACATCATTAATATGCAATATAGCATAACTTATGCTGCATTGAACAAATTATGCTGAAAATGAGCTACTAATTATTACGTATTTATTTTTTTCCGACTAAATTGCGTGCCAAAATAACAAGTAATCATGCTAGCTCATTTTCCGCACAATTTGTTCAATACAGCAGAATTGTTCTGCGCAATTACTACTTTAGCATTATAATATGTTGTACAGCATAATTGTTTGTATTCAGCATTATCTATGCTATATATAATGACAAAATACGCAGCAAAACGTATTTTTACGTTAAATTACAGTTTACATTATTTTTTTTTTCTTAAGAATTTTTTAAAATTAGTTTTTACTTTATTTTCGATAATTTTGTTTTTTACTTTTTCTTTTTATGCTCATCAAAACTGCTATGTGTATGTCGCAATTAATTAAGAATCAAATTTATTATTAATTGAATAATAATAACAATAATCCTGTGTCATTACTCATTGCCATAACTGAACAAGCCGATATATAAATAAGGTTAATACTTTGGCTGCTAAATTGTACTTTTTTTTATTTATTATTATTATTTATTTTTGTTTTCAATAAAAAATATATATTTGAGTTTATAATTTAGCGCCTGGTTTTTACATGGTAAGTATTGAAAATTAAATTTTCGTATTACACCATGTTTATAAAGAGCAGTAAATATGTTAAAAGGGATTCCTCCTGACTGGGACTCGAACTGTGCAATAGTTAGCACAGTGGCCCGGCAAGCCAAAGATCTGGGTTCGAGTCCCAGTCAGGAGGAATCACTTTTAACATATTTAATGCTCTGAATAAACATGGTGTAACACGAAAATTTAATTTTCAAAAAAAAAAACTTTTTTTGTTATTTTATTATTTGAACATTATATCCACCAAGGCAAAGGTTCACTCTAAAACAACAATAGTTGAAAATCTTGTCACCACAGTTTTGCAAAGTGAAATCAACGGTTATGACGTCACCAACGAAGCTAAAGGTAACGTACGGCATCGACTGCGCATTTCGTGCGTCTGCTGCAAGATTTAAATCTTTATTTCCGGTATTTTTCACGTTTTGATGGCGGGAAAATATTATCGTGTGTAATTTTTTTTGAAAAAATGAAATTTTACCGGAAATAGATCTCGTCGATCGGGCAAATTCGGAAAAGACGAACGAAATTCGCAGTCGTTGCCTTACGTTACCTTCAGCTTCGTTGGACGTCACTAAACACAATCTAACGATAAAAACGTAAATGACGTCACAAGCGCTTTAATCACAATAGAATAAACGTTATTTGCAAAATCTACTTTTTTGTTCCTAACGTTTGTGACGTCACTAACGTTTCTATTGCTTAAATTTGACATGTAGTGACGTCATAACCGTTGATTGTACAAGATCACTATAAAATACTAAATACTTAAGTGGCTTGAAGATGCTGTGTAGCATTATAATGAAATAACTTTGAGTGCTGTATTCAGATGGCTGGTATCGCAAAATTGCAAAAGAAAACTTGCAAACTTTATGATGACATTTGAAAGTTAATAGTAACAGCTACCTATGATAAAATTATCAGAACTCGTGACCATCAGATAAGAGAGAAAATAGGTATTGAAATTAACATGGGATCTTATGGGACTAACACTTTAAAAATAAATCATAATTCAAAATCTAGCATGGCACCCTACAATTTTTTTTTCCTTTTTTACATTTTTATAGCGATATCTTATCTTAAGCAAATGTATAAATGTAGCACAGAGCAAATTTTCAGATTTTTCATTCTTTTCAACTTTTTCGACAAATCCCGTAGTCTGATTTAGCGCCTTAAAAATTAGCTCAGTAAAAGAGGAAAGAACATTAAAACTTTTTTTAAATAATCAATATATTAAAATATTAATTAAAATAACTTCTTGTAAACTTTTTATATAATATAAAATCAGGAATGTAGTATTTCGTTTACACATATTATATATTTATATAATGTACATCAATAAAAATTCCTTTAGAAGTTAATTAATGTACAATATAGAGTATCTTAAGAAGTGACAAAGATCAATAATAATGTAGTGTACAGTACTTGTACTTCAAACCAATTGAAATATAAAACTTCTATAAATTTTGATAAAAAAAAAAAAAGAGATATATTGTATATGCGTGTCGCACACAAACATGTACTTAACATTACTGAATTATTCCAATTTTAAATTTATAATAATCTCTTTCTTAAAGGCTTAGAACACGTTGAACAAAAAACATGTCTAATATCCTATGACATGCCTAAATATCAACGTTGATTTGGCCGGAGTCATTGATTTATAATTTATTTTACTTAGGTCGTGGCTGGCCCGCGTGTGATTTTCCATTTAATTGGAAAGTCCTTCCTTATAGACCAGTTGCACTCATATTTAAGAGCCGCCATTTTGCAGGTTATGAATATATAGGCCAGCATAGGAAAAACGTCATTTTTATTTTTTTTTAATAGAAGCTTCAAACCTCAACCAAAGACTTATTTCTAGCTCCTAATATTTAAAGGAATAGACCGGAGAAAAACATAAGCATTTATATCACAAAGCACTTGATGGGATTTACATAAATAACAGTAGTTTGCCTCAAAACCCAACAGTAGCCCCGTAGTAGTGATCAGAAAATTCGATTTATGCAATCCGCACAACATTTTCACACTAATTTTTCCATGTTTCTGACGTCATAAACATGAATTTTTACGCAAATTGCATACTTTACAGTATTTTCACGGTCTCTCGTGGGGGTACATTAACATTCTGGTAAAAATTGTCATCAGTTTTGAAGATCCCATTTCGTGTTTATTCATTAAAAAGCACATGTTGTTTTATGTGGTTATGGCTATAAGCTCGAAGAACATGAGAAAAATACGTCCAGTTGAAATAAACTCTTATTAAGTGAAAAATTAGGAGAAATGATGTTTCCCCTATGCTGGCGGACAATGCATTAGGCACCACAAACATGGCGACAAAGCGCAAGGATGTGAAAGGGGTCGATAAGACAATGTCTTGACTGGGACTGGGGTTGGTGTAGCACGATAACACAATATGACAAGCGAAATAAAACTGACGTCGACATTCTCATGAATGCAATGATCCTGCATGTACTGACAGATGTTCGTCAGTTAGGTAAACCTCAGTCAACAAGTATACATAATTTACTTACAAATTATATGAAACATGACATACACACAAAAGTTATTAGATAAAATAGCATGGCAATATCAAATTATATTATATTGTTTCTCATGAAATAAAATACATTCAATTAATTATGTTTGATATTGTTTTGACGTGACGCTAGTTATGCATTACTGTACCTCTTAAGTTCACTTAAGCATGGGATCTTAAAGAATGAAAGGAATTCAGGCCACTTCGAAACACACCGCGGTGTGAGTGAGTGCTCCGCGGAGTACAGCTCGCGCGCCGGCCGCGGCCTCCTATCGTGCTCTCTCTCTCTCTCTCTCTCTCTCTCTCTCTCTCTCTCTCTCTCTCTCTCTCTCTCTCTCTCTCTCTCTCTCTCTCTCTCTCTCTCTCTCTCTCTCTCTCTCTCTCGACATCACATTATCATCAAACTGTCACGAAATTGACAACTAACAATCATAATTTAATTCTTCACGCATTCCTTTTCATATACCTCTCTCTCTCTCTCTCTCTCTAATAATTTTATATAATACACGATATTGATAGAATAAAAAGAATTTTTAGTGTAATGCATAGCTCCATAAATAACATATTATTAAATATATGGTTATATTTAGTATAATATATAGCTTAAAAATTTTGTTTTTTACATTTTATTTATTTATCGATCCATGTTTCTCATTGAAAATTTTACTGAGTCTTTGGAATATATGTGAGGTTTTTAATTTATAATATGATAGAATGAGCAGGGTATACTTCAGAAGCCTGACAATGCATAATATAGTACTTTACATGTGTAAAAAATAGGCACCGAAATGGCGGATATACCTACACTCCTATATGTTTCAGTTCTGCGCCCTATATTAGCTGTTGCACCAAAATAATGCGCATTGCATTTGAATAACCAAAGTTGATCGTCATTTTAGTGACAGAGAGAACCTGACATCGGTAATGTTAATACTAATGAGAGTAGGTATTTTGAAAAATTACGCGTTCTGTTCACGCAGTATATATTTCATATAATATACTGATTTTTCTTTTTCAACATCGCAGAAAAAAAATTTAAAAAAATTGAAATCAGAATCGCAGGAAAAAATCTTATAATGTAACATTGCATAAGTATTAAATATCATTTTTTTATTATTATTATATTTATTTTTTTTTATTATTATTATTTTTTTTTTAATTATTATTTTTTTTTTTAGTTAGAAATATAGTGATACCTCTTCTGAGATATTTGCAAAATAAAGATAAATTTTTCATTGAACATATTATTATATATCGATGTAAATGAAGAAAATCGAGCAAATGCTTGCGGAGAAAGTTTTATGACTTTATATACTTGTTGTATACGTCGTACCAAATCTGTGGAATATTTCGTGTAATTAACAACTTGCGTTAGAAAATTATTCATTGTTGCGATATTTTATATGAATTTATTGGATGTGATTCAAATCAGTTTTCTCAAACCAATGTCGGGGAACCTCTTCATAAAAATAGCTAAATTTTCTGATCCCAACTGTAAACTTGACTTGACGATATTGATGTGCTACACACTGCACATACAAATCCATACTGACCAAATTGCATTTATTTATATATCTATATTTTAATATGTTTGTGGTATTTCATTACACTCAGTATATATACTATACACCCCTTGCACATCCTTGCGCTTTGTCACCATGTTTGTGGTGCATTATGCATTGTCCAGCATATATAGGGGAAACATCATTTCATACTAAATTTGTCACATAAAAATAGCTTATTTCAACTGAACAAATTTTTCTCATATTCTTTGAGTTTATTAGAAGTAAGAAATAAGGCTTTTGATTGAGGTTTGAAGCTTCTTTTGCTATTAAAAATATAAAAATGACGTTTTTCCTATGCTGGCCTATGTATTTCTGACCAACCAAATGGCGGCTCTGAAATACGAGTGCAACCGGTCCAAACCTTTGTTTTTATAGATGATTCTTGATAATGTATGAATGTAATTTTAAATTTTATCATAATTTATTGTAAATAAAGAATAACGCCTAATTGTTATAACCATTATGTTATTATCAATAACTGCCTGCCTCAATAAAAAATAAACATAAATAAAAACTATAATATTGAGTGTAAACAATCAATGGTACTATTTATTTTAACATGCACTTTTAAATTAAAACATTGAAATTTTTAAAAACAAATCATCACCTCAAGTATTATCATGAAATATTATTAATATTTTACAAAATAAGCATAAAACTAAGCAAGTTATTAAAGCCATAGACCACATAAAAACATTTGTTTTTGAATATGAGTATAAACACGAAATGGGATCTTCAAAACTGATAATTTTATACCAGAATGTTAATATAGCCCAGCGAGAGAGCGTGAAAATACTGATGTAAAGCATGCAATTTGTGTGCCTTGTTTCCGACGTCAGAAACATGCAAAAATTAGTAAATAATAATAATAATAATAATAAAATGTGCGGGTTGTATAGATTGAAATTTTGTGATCACTGCTACAGTTGTGATTTGAGACAGTCAAAAGATATTTATGTAAGTGCCATCAAGTGTTGTGTGATATAAATGCTGATGTTTTCTTCTGGTCTATGTCCTCCAATAGAAGAAGAAAATTACCTACATGGCGAGTAAGTAAATTACGTAATTGTGCTCAGCGTGATTGAGCATCATTATTACGTATTATCCATGTTTGCGTGTGGTACTGATGTATGCAAATGTGATTTACTTCTCGGGTTTATTTACTTTACAGCGGAAGTAAAGTGACGGATATTACGAGTAACTCGAGATATGTAAAAAAAAAAAAAAAAAAAAAAAAAAAAAAAAAAAGTAGCAGCGGCAGCGGCTAAGTGTAAGTATGTATGTGGTATGTATGTATATACAATATATTATACTGTATTTATATACATATTATGTACAGTATATATATTATGTGGTATGTATTTTACACATGTCGTTTAGATGTAACAGATGCTTCATCAATTTTTTTGTCACTCAATATAACTTGTCAATTATAAATATTGTGACAGCACAAAATAATCTGTACCTCATATATGGCCCCATGTATATATATATATATATATATATATAATTATCAGTAAATATCAGTAACTAAGTGATTGTGAAAATATTTTTACTGTCAACAACAAAATAGCGTTAAATATTTAATGGCATGAGAAAAATCACAATCGAATGTACTTTTCTTTTCTTTTCTTTTTTTTTTCTTATTTATTTATTTATTTATTTATTTATTTATTTATTTATTTATTTATTTATTTATTTATTTATTTATTTATTTATTTATTTATTTATTTATTTATTTATTTATTTATTTATTTATTTATTTATTTATTTATTTATTTATTTATTTATTTATTTATTTATTTACTTATTTATTTATTTATTTATTTATTTATTTTTTTTTTTTTCTGTTAAAAATTTGTGTGCTGTAGTATCATTGTTATTTTTATGAAAAAAATACACATTACACATTTTTAAATTATTTTGAGGTGGACATGCATTTCTAGGATTTTTTTTTTTTTTTTTTTTTTTTTTTTTTTTTTTTTTTTTTTTTTTTTTTTTATAGAATGATAAGAGTTCTTTGATTTGGGGACAATTTTTGAAAGAAGAAAAACTAAAAAAAAAAAAAAATGAGTTTTCACCTCATTTGATTCACATTGCAAAATAAAGGTAAATGCCCCCCCCCCCCCCCCTCCCCCTCCCAACACATAATATCCCGACAAAGATCCAACTCCGCAGCAAAGTTTTTTTTTTTTTTTTTTTTTTTTTTTTTTAATTCCTATAATTATGTCCTTCTTTTTTCTGCTTTTTTTTTTTTATCATTTTTAAAGAAAAGAAATATTAATTATTTAATTACGGCTGTAATGTGTAATGTGCTGTATGTGCTGCTATATCATTTTTTTTTTATTGTTGTTTAATTTAAAACTAAATTAATTTTAACCAAAAAATGTTAACAATTTTCACAGATGTAACAATTTGTAATTTAATTTGGCCATTGGTAACCCCTAATTTATTTTTAATTTGTGATATAACTCCAATGTTAGTACGTAGGTAATACAATGCAATATATAAAATTGGACCCTATTGCTATGCCAGCGGTACAATCCAAATTTACACCACTACTACATGCGTGGTGTAGTGGCTAGCGTGCTCGTTTCGCATGCTGAAGGTTCGGCGTTCGATACCAAGCCGGGTTGGCCTTGAAAAAACAAAAATTGAATTTCACTTGCTTATGGCCATACTATGCTACGGAGATTTCAGTTATTTCCATTCAAATAGGGTGTATGCATTCATGTTAAAGTCGACGCTATGTTGGATAACTCAATAACATGGGTGGCATAGGAAAATAACTCATTTTGCCAGTTTAAAACCACTATGCAATATTTTTGAGAGCATTGATGTTGTAAATATGTTGAATTAGTATCTCAAGTATGTGAGAAAAATAACATGAACAAAAAATTAACCGATTTCATCCCAAAGAAAATTGAAGTTTGTCCTATGCTGAGCAATATTATGCACTACTCCAGTATGGCCTCCAAGCGCAATAAATATGACGTCATGCGCATACCTTATATGGTATAGCCATATACGCTAACAGAAATAATTGCTGTTATTACAAAGACTATGTACATTTAGGTAAATGCATGATATTTCATTATTTAGGTATTTATTCTGTTAATTAATTAAGTTGTTTGAACTCTGCAGCCAAATATGTTAATTATCATTGTTTTAACTGCAAATAATTAATTTGCTCCGCAGCGAGTAATGACAAAATTAAATGAATACACTCTACAAATTGGTGCATTACGTCAGTTACGAATCCTAACTTATATAAGATAATATACAATTTTAAGTTAATATGAGCAGCTAAAATAATGCATTTTGGCAAACTATATATTAGCAATAGCTAATTTACCTTAAAATAGCTCAAATAAACTTAAAACAACTTAAAAATAGCTAATGTTAATAATTTGCTAAAATGCATTATTTTAGCTTCTCATAATAACTTAAAAGTGTTTATCTCAAATAAGTTAGGATTCGTAACTGAAGTAATGCAAACTTTTTTTTCAATTTACTTTTTTTATCATTTAGAATACTAGACTGATAATTACCATACCTTAATATCCATGAATTAGACACCAACATGTTGATTTTGTATTTATTTTTGTTTATTTTACTTTTTGACTATTATATCACGTATCTGACGTCACAATGTACCTCCGCCAATCACAGTCACCGCTCTGGTCACGTGATAAATTTAAGCCCCTCCCTCAAGTTCTTTAACCCTATCACGACCCCATCGGTACATCACGTCAGATACGTGATGTAACCGCAAAAAGTAAAATAAATGAAAATAAATACAAAATCAACATGTTGGTGTCTAATTCATGGATAATAAGGTATGGTAATTATCAATCTAGTATTCTAAATGATAAAAAAGTAAGTTGACAAGGGATTTAAGATGCATTAACAAATTCTTAAATTTGCACTTTTCAAAAAATAATAATAATAATAATAATCTAAATATTTCTATATTTTTTATAATTCCTTATCTTATTATACGTAAAATAGTTAATTACTACAATATTATCAACAATTAAAATAACAACTACGATATAAATAATTTGCAATATGAACCTGCCTTACAACAATTAAGAAGTCCTTGGCCATGGAATGTTTAAATTTGACAACGTCACCACACCAAGCTAAAACTTTTCAACATTTTGGCGCCTCGCCAAATTGTTCGCGTGCCTCATTGTTAGCAGTTCCCCTTTCCCTCCCATGCCGCCTCAATTGCATTCTTAAAACATAAAGAAATTTATCCGATTGCAAATTGTTGCCTGGGTCATATCGATCCTTATTATATTATATTTCGATCTTATATTGCAGTCACATCAAAATATTTTTTTTAATTTGTGTTTAAATTATTAAATTTTATTTTTTTTAAATAATGCACTGGGAGTTATTGTTATTATACAACGTAAAAAAGTAACTAAAAAGTTACTATTTATATATTTAGATTTTTTTTTTATAATGAAATTGTGAGATATTTACGAAGTTTTTTTTAAGATGTGCAGAGCTAACTGTTTAGCTTTAGCAGTGAAGAAATAACGTTTATACTAACAAAAGTTACTGTTATAACTTTTGTCAACCAAGTTATTGGTTTGTAATGAAGAGTTACATCTATGTAACTGAACAATGTGTACAATGCAGGTTTTACGTGTATAAAAATATTAATTAATTAAAAATAAAAAATGAATGTTGCACTGTGATTTGGCCTTTTACGTTCTTGAGAGAGAGAGAGAGAGAGAGAGAGAGAGAGAGAGAGAGAGAGAGAGAGAGAGAGAGAGAGAGAGAGAGAGAGAGAGAGAGAGAGAGATTAAGAGTGAACATAATACATATTATACAAAAGCTTACATAACAAAAGTATGTAATATTGTAGCCTTCAAATGAAAGAGGATTGTATGCAAATTTTATTGATCGTGAAAATATTTGTGATGAACAAATCAACTAAATATCGCCATAAATATTATTATACATTGTATACCTATTACATGATAAAATGTCCATCAGTATTGGGATAGCCATATTATATATTTATATACAGTCAACCGGGGTGACTTTCAACACCCATATATCTCTACTTTGGGCACTAATTACAAAATTTCATGTCATTAAGAAAAAAAAAATTTTGAACCACGCAGTAAGATTGTTCAAATTTCTAAAATGCCGGCAAAAGACAGAAATACTTGGGTGTTCAAAGTGACCCCAGTTGACATTATGTTAATGTTTTTCTTTTCACTTATTAAATAATATTTTTTAAATTATCCATATTGATAATTTTTATAATTTTCATAAAATGGTTAAATAATACAAAAATATTAAAACTTTTAATTTTTTTTATAAATAATTAATTCTTAATTTAAATTATTAATTATTTTGATAGATTTAAATGGTAGTACATTTTTTTATAATGTAAATTGTGTTGATAAATTTTAATTGATAATAGTAATAATTAAGATAACAACCAGGTTACCTCCATAACTTAATTAATACAAATTAGAAGTTTTTTTAAATCGGAAACGGATGAGTAAAAGATTATTGTCGGTTCTTTGTAAGTTGGCTATGGCATTTTGTTGGGGATGTGGTGAACAACATAACTCTGGTGTACAGCAAGATTAAAAAAAAAAAAAAAAAAAAGTATCAAAAACAACCACGAAAGATTGTTTTGAAAACTACACACAAATCTTGAGCCAGCTTTCCCTTTTTTTTTTTTTTTTTTTTTTTTTTTTTTTTGTTTTGTTTTGTTTTTGTTTTGTTTTGTTTGTTTGTTTGTTTAGAACACCTGATCATGACGTCATTACCTGTTTACTACGTTTATATGTATGATTGATCATTGTTATTTCTTCGTTTACAACTTTAGACTTGATAACAATGAACCAAATTTCACACACAAAAAAAAAAAAAAAGCTCAACATGCGACTCACTTTTATCGGTTTAAAAAAACAAGATCCACTAATGAATGTGTCTTATTTTTATGGTCAGCCAATCACTGTTAATGAGCCTCACTTTACTTTACATACAGAACAAACTGAAGTGTCGCACTGACACATATTATATAATACGTATGTATGTATTTAGCTATGACGTGGAGTATTGATTGATTGATTACTTACTTCTGTCGGCATTCTGTTGTATCATGGTCGCTGCTCGAGATAGCACGTCCAGTGGAGACTCCATAGCCGCAGTGTTGTCCATCTTATGTCGCCGCAATCTGCAAATATTACCATACACTATTATATACTTCTAACAATAATAGTTCGAGCGGATACAGTGTAATTAACTATGTAAAGTCAACTGTGATTGGCTAGTAGCTTTATAACAAGCTCTCTGATTAGTTTAGCACCGCGGATACACCTTTTGGCGAGAACGACCGTGTTTTGGCCAGAATGTATATATATAGTGTCTATGCATTCATGTTAAAGTCGACGCCATGTTGGAGAACTCAATAACATAAGTGGCATACACTGATCTATGTGGCATTGGAAAATAACACATTTTGCCAGTTTAAAAACACTATTCCGTATGTTAGAGAGCACAGATGTATAGTTAATATGTTAAGTTGGTACATCTCAAATATGTGAGAAAAATAACAAAAAATTAAAACATTTTCCAAAGAAAATATATAGGCTTAAATGAAGTTTGTCCTATATGCTCATCCAGCAATGTTACTTATTTACTACTCCAGTATGGCCTCCAAGCGCATTAAATATGACGTCATGCGCATACACCCTATGTAACTAGGACACAAATAACTAGGTATTAATTATGCTATAGCTCATTTTCCGCTAAATTTGTTCAACACAGAATAATCTTTGCTATACTGCAAAATTACTATGTTACAGAGCATAAATATTATGTTGTACAGCATAATTATTTATGTTGATCTAATTTAGCATAATTTATGCTATAATGACATATTTTACATAAATACAGCATAAATTACGTAATTTATTCTGTCCGTGTTAAAAAAAAATATTAGAAAACTAAAGTTCTTATTAAAGGCGTAGAACATCTTAAACAAAAAACTTGCCTAATATCCTAACATACCTAAATATCATCTTTAATTTGACCAGAGTCATTGATTTCTAATTTATTTTCCATTCACAAAATGTCAATTGCGGGTTTATTACGTCACAGCTCCCCTGTTTCCGCGCGCGTGGACCAGGCGAGCTGTGACGTAGTAAACCCGCAACTGACATTTTGTGAATGTAAAATAAATTAGAAATCAATGACTCTGGTCAAATTAAAGATAATATTTAGATATGTTAGGATATTAGGCAAGTTTTTTGTTCAAGGTGTTCTACGCCTTTAATGGAAAAATTATCAACAAAAAAAAACAACCAAAAATGCATCACAAATCACAATTAAACTAAAGGAACTAAAGTAATGCACTTTTTTTTTTTAGTGGACATGCAGTAAAAAAATAGCAGAAAAGCACTTACATAAAAAAAAATCAATTATAAAACTTGTATAGAATTAATTCAGAAAACCATAGTTTCAATTCAAGCATTATTAAAGGCATGAAACAACATGTTCTTCTTAATCATTTAACATAAAATGGGATCTAATAATTTTTACCAGAATGTAAATGTGGCCCCACAAGAGAGCGTGAAAATACTGTAAAGTATGCAATTTGAGTGAATACTTCTGTTTATGACGTTAAAAACATGCAAAAACTAGTATAAATATGTTGTGCGGGTTGCATAAATCGAAATTTTCTGATCACTGCTTCGGATGTAAGTCCCATCCAGAGTTTTGTGATATAAATTCTATAATGTTTTTATGTTGCCTGTGCCTTTAAAATGCTAAGCCATTGTTTTAGTTTTATTTATTTTTATTTTTTTACCCCCATAAATGAAGGACTATTTTGTATTGTAAAATTGTCACACAAAATTAAGAAACAGAAAAAAAAAAAGTCATTTTTGTTGAGAAGAAATAAAAAAAATTTAATGTGTTTTAAATTTGGTCCGAGTTCAACGTACAAAATTTCTAAGAAGTCAAACACAAAACTTCCAACT
Source organism: Ecdyonurus torrentis (assembly GCA_949318235.1). Lineage (NCBI taxonomy): Eukaryota > Metazoa > Arthropoda > Insecta > Ephemeroptera > Heptageniidae > Ecdyonurus > Ecdyonurus torrentis. The sequence goes on from OX439136.1 coordinate 1,518,883, forward strand.
TTATGTTTGATATATACGCGTGTATAATGATATAAAATGGTATACACAGAAGTTCCGGTGTTGTGAGTTTTATGGCGTTTTTACACACAAATTTATGTTTTAAGTGCATGAAATTATTTTCATTATATCTTGGTGATTTTAACTTAACAGAGGTTGCCTTTGACTGGAGATGGACAAAATAGGAACTAGGAATAATTCTTTGTATACGTATATCATTTATTTCCAGCGAAACAAACACTACAATTTTCAAATGAAATTGAGTAAATTTAAAAAATGTTTTATTGTCCCGATAATATTTTTAAGTTTAAAAAAGTTTCTAATTTGACTAAAATTTGAATTTCCATATTTGCATGTA
>OX439136.1:1524237-1526303 GCA_949318235.1 Ecdyonurus torrentis
TGTATATAAAAACCAAAATTAAAGTAAAAAAATTAAATTCCGTTAGTGGGAACCACAAATACGAGATCATAAAAAACTTAAATATTTAACATGATTTCTATACTTTGGGTCATTTTTTAAATGATATTGCATGCGACCATAAATGCAATTTTTTGACGTCACATAATTATATTTGATTGGACACCTCCTCCTCCTCCCACCCATCCACCCCCACCAAAATAAAATCAGATTAAAAAAAAATAATAATAAACAAAAAGAGACACAACACGGCGTGCAATCATAGAGGTATTTAGGACATACCTCCCATCACCTCTATCGAAATATTATTATTGCATAGCAGCAACTTTGCATTCCTTTACAATACCGGTACACCGGTACATTTATTTACATACCGGTAAACACATTTCATTTAATATTATACACATCATATTTTTTTTATCATTAATATTAAATTTTATATATTAATTTTAAAAAAAATTCACACATATAATATATATATTATATGACAAAATTTTTTCCAACATGAAATTAAAAGATAAGATAATGACACAGTCCGTATTTGAGTGATTATATGACATTTCCATGTACTTACATTGTTGGTAGTGATTTGTAATGCACGTATATGTATTCCTCTATATATTATAACATACACTTATAGATATTCAGTATCAACACTGCCTGCAAATTGGTCCAACAATAAAAAGATATCCGCACATCCCTACTTCTTTCTACACACTGGAATTTAAGGAATTACAACAATTTACAGATTCAATGTCGAATAATAAAAACTGCGCATGCGCTATTTTATAAAGATATTTTGAAACAAGGTCAAGACTATTTTTAAATTTATGTTATTTACGCGCGAAATAAACATGACGTTTGATTTGCTGCTATGTTTAAATGTTGCATTTTTATTGGTAGTTGTGAAAATGATGTTATTTTAACTTTTCTTTATCTATTTTTTAGAGCATATGTAATGGATTTTTTACTGCCTGCGCCATCTATCAAGGATTATTTTAACTTTTAGAGTAGTTGTGATAAAATGGTGGGTAAAAGTTTAAAAGTTTTTATTTTAGTTCTCTCTGATTTGAATCACTTTTGCCATTAATAACGATGTGTAGGGCTCTTGAACGAAAACTTTGCAACTCACTCAGTCAGTCGGATAATCAAAAGCCTCTACTTCTCTTTGCGCATAGCGGCCATAATGATGATTATTAAATATAGAGGCCTATGCATTCATGTTAAAGTCGACGCTATATTATGTTGGATTACTCGATAACATGGGTGATATAGGGAAGAATATACATATTCTTCTGGTGTGCGATTTTGAACTACAGCTGTAAATTGAAACCGGTTCGAGCACCCGCCCGGGCCAAAATCTTCGAGTGCTCGTTTTTTTTAAAAAGGAAAACCCGGGGGTTTCGAGCTTTTAGCTCGAAAACGAGCTTTTTCGAGTTGAGCTCGTAAATGACTCGTGAAAAACACAAGCTTTTGAAAATAAATCGAGCTAAAGTACAATTTTTGAAGAAAGCAAAGAAAAAATGTTTGTGATTTTTGTTAAATATGGCATTTTTAATATTAAATCATACAAAATAAGCTTTGTTTAAAATATTTTTAAAAATCATTTTATTTTGTTAATGACTATATTAACAATTATATATATATATATATATTCAATATTTTCATAATGAAAATTGAACTTTTTCTTCATAGGCTCGTTTTTAAACTTTAGCTCAAATGTCGAGCTTTCCGAGCTTTGGCTCGTTTTGCGAGTTAAAGCTCGATTTCAAGCTAAACCCGGGTTTCAAGTCAAACCGGGTTAAAAAATTTCAGCCCGGGCTAAAAATATTTCGAGTTTTTTACAGCTCTATTTTGAACATCTTTCAGATTTTCGCACGCACTTGAACAGTTTGTGTGTGCCGCAAGTTTACATTTGGATAGATGATTCATGTGCGTACGCGCACATATTTACGTAATTTTCAAACACTAAAACTAATTAAACCAATCACGTGTTGCAAAATTGAATTTTAGGTAACAAAGAATTAAATTATTCATTATATATATAT
>OX439136.1:1526503-1529003 GCA_949318235.1 Ecdyonurus torrentis
AGCTTGATGTATAATCATCTACTTTGGCACGTGCATTATGTTTTGTCTACTGATTGTAAAAGAGAAACAAACAAAATAAAATGTTTTGAATATGCGTGAACTGCACAGCACACATAACTTAATTTGCTCTTATTATTTTAAAATATCAACTCCTTGGTTTTTTCTTGGATGGATGGATGGATAGAACTATACAACTACATCTTAGGATAAGTGTTATAATGTAAAAATAAAGTATTAAAAAAAAAAAAAAAAAAAAAAAGAGGATTATTAATAAATATATTAAATAAAGTAGAATGAAAAGCTTGCATTTCCATGTTTTCGAAGTTTGAATTGTCATAAGCTGACAAAATACATTTGATTTTGTCACACAATAAAAATAATTTCAAAATTTGCAGTTATGACGATTCAAGCTTCAAACACGGGAATTTCTAACATGAGCTTTTTATTTTACTCGTGCGATATTTTATTCCATTTCTGGTCTATTAAACAAAATTATGGGCACTGAATTTATTAATATTATTATTATACTAATTCATATATTTATATTTATTTACATTATTGTCATTTTGTATATACAGTTGAATAAAACCATATCCCGAGGGGCAGATCCAGCCTAAAATTTTAGAGGGGTCAATTTCTTATGCTGCAATGTTAATCTTAAGGGTCGTTGGGTGGTAATACCTGTAATGTATTTTAGTGCCCCCTTCTAGATCTGCCCCTGCATACCCCTCCCTATACTTAGAAAATGAAACATTTTTTATTTATTTACATTAAATTTTAATATATACACAGAAATCATATAATATTGATTATTATAGTCATTCAAATTTTGACCAAATACAATATGTAGCACGTACAATTTAAAAAAATAAAATATAATGGAGAATTGTTGGTTCAAATAATTATTTAAAACAAATTGTGTCTTAAAACCTGTAAAGTATGTCTAGTATTTCACATTTTAATATTTTCGTAACTGTTGGAGTAGTTTTCTCTAAAATAATAATAATAATAATAAAATTAAAACTTTTCTTTTCCTGATGTGTGGCTCATAGCATATATTAGCGCGTACCTATGTAATGCTAATTAGGAGACCCTTAGCTTTTCCCGCGCGCTAAACATAAAAGCTCCATTGGTACTATTATATTATTATCAACATTAAATAATAGTAAGGGAGTAGGGGACCAACGTCGGCCATTAGACTCAAACTTTTCTCGTCAACAAAATCTGAAATTTTACACAATGATACTTCAGCTTGAGAGAATTTCAAATATATAAAAATTTTGAGGGGTCACTGTTCAAATTATTTTTATATGATTTTTTTGAAATTTAAGGCCGATAAGGCCCAATGTTAAGTTCAATAATTTTTTTCTTTTTTTCGGGACGGTCAAACATCATGAAATTTTTATCAGGGCTAGGTGTGACTCTTAGCTACACAATGACAATGAAATTTAAACCCAAAACACTTTTAGTTTTTATAATATTAGGTCGGTACCCTACTACCTTAAAGATAAATTAACCAGTTAAAAAAATACAAAAAAAAAAAAAAAAAAAAAAAAACGCCCGTTATTTTCAGCATTTAATTTCTAGCCATGGACAGCCCTAATATTTATTACTTAATATGATTAATTAGTGGTCTTCTTGAAGGCGCTGTAACTGTGACAGACCTTCTTAAATCAGACCTAGTATAGCCAGCATGTACAGTTTTAACATGGTAAGTATAGGCAGTTTTAGCGGCATATGCTTTACAACATTGCGTACATTCAAATGTCCCCCCCCCCCCTAATATTTATGACTTAATATGATTAATTAGTGGTCTTCTTGAAGGCGCTGTAACTGTGACAGACCTTCTTAAATCAGACCTAGTATAGCCAGCATGTACAGTTTTAACATGGTAAGTATAGGCAGTTTTAGAAGCATATGCTTTACAACATTGCGTACATTCAAATGGTTTCATATTGAAATGATTTCTGATATGATTAACTACACAAGTTTTTGTAGAGAAATTTTTACTACAAATATCCCAATTAAATATTTTGAGACCTTCGTGAGATTTTATAGACAAAAATAGATTTATAGACAAAAACTACGTTTGTCCTATGCTGAGCAATGTTATTCATTGCTCAAGAAGAGCATCGAAAAGCACTCAGAATGACGTCATGCGTACACACCCCATAATTCACATTTCTGATATCCTTCAATTCAATGTATGCAACTTGTTGAGCTGTTCTGCTACTCCGGTTGCATAAGCTCTCAATATTCAAGGCTGATGTGATGAGCGGCTCATACTGAACATACATTACATATAATTTATGCTGCAGTTATATACGTACATTTATTAGAGCATATATTATGCTAGTAAAATCATTCCAATAAAAAATGAAATTGAATTGGCTTTATGTCCATTCAATGCAATCAGATGGAGATTTCATTTGACGCAAAACTCTATCTAAATCGAAATACATGTTATTATTCTCATATGCCAATAGAATTTCATTTTATA
>OX439136.1:1534003-1576503 GCA_949318235.1 Ecdyonurus torrentis
TTTGAAAGTATTTTTATTTTTTACGAAAATAGCTAAAGTAAATGAAGTAAAGTGACGCTAAAAGTAACTTCACTGTTTTTAAGAGTATGTATAGTGAGTAACGTAGTGTCATTACTTTTTATGAACTGTAACGAGTAACGTAACGAGTAAGTTACTTTTTTTTTTTTTTTTTTTTTGAAGTAATGATTATAGTAACGTAATAACGAAGTTACAAAAATTCAGTGAATCGCGCAACTGATGTTTTCTAGTTTTTGGTTGGTATTATATTTTAATTCTTTCACGTTATAATATTATATACCTATTTTTATGTAGCAATTTACTTGTGGGAAAATATTAAATTTTTTTTTTTTTTTTTTTTTATTAATAAAAATAAAAGTACATACATAAGTCCCACCAAGACAATGAAGTCTTATCGGTGGGTGCTTAATCAACATAATATAAAAAATTGTTAGTAAGCATAAACCATATTACAACAGTACATAAAAACAAAATCAGCACATTTCATTTCTTTTTTTTTTTTTTTTTTTTTCTTTTTCTTTTTTTTTTCTTTTTTTTTGTATTATATATATTTTTATTATTATTATTTAATTATTATTATTTTTTTCCAATTAGAAAAAACAACACAATTATAACCTAATTACATATATACCATCTTTTTACCTTTTCTTTTATTTCTTTTTTACCCTTCGAATCCTTGATATATTTAGGTAGAGCATTACAAATAAGCGGTAGTTGAACACTCATTGTCCGCTCTCCGTATCTATTTTTAAATTTAGGTAGAACAACCGGCTCTAAAAGCTGTTGTCTCGTATTATGAGAATGAGATCTTTTTTCAAGATTTACAATAGTATTAAACTCATCAACTAAAATAACAGATTTTGCGAGATTTTTTAGTGGAACTATATTGAAATGCTTAAAATATTTAACATCATCATCATATTTGATTCCAAACTTTAACAATTTTAGAATTCTTATCTGTAGTTTTTGCAATCTAGTCATTGACGCTGAAGAGCTTAAGCCCCATGCTTTAATGCCATATAACAATATTGAGTGTACCAATGCAAAATAAGTAGTATTTATATTTTTTGAGGACATGAATTTTTTAAGTAAATAAAAATTTTTTAAAGCAAATCTCAATCTAGCCACTAACATATCAATATGAACATCAAATTTAAAATATTTGTCTACTATTACGCCTAAATATTTATACTGATCCACACATTCTAAGAAGTTGCATTTACAATTAAAATAATTTTTCATGTGAATACAGGCATTATTATGCATTGATATATTTACTTGACATAATTTACGTTTATAAGGACTTGAGATATACATCACATTACTCTTTCTAGCGTTGATAATAAGTTTATAATCATGTGACCATTCACATAAATTGTTAATATCAATTTGTAAATTGGTTTCACATTTATAAAAATCTTTTTCTGAGGCAATAAAAACTAAATCGTCAGCATACATTAGACATTCACAATGTTTTATATGACGCATAATTTTATTAACATAAACCAAAAAAAGTAACGGCCCCAATAAACTACCTTGGGGTACACCTTGATTTATTACTCTTTCACTACTACTCTGTTCCCATAATTTAACTTTAAAAAATCTATCACTCAAATAATTTCTTAACCATTTTAAAAATTTTCCATGTACACCAATGTCTATCAGCTCATCCATTAAAATACTATGTTCTAAAGTATCAAATGCTTTCTTGAAATCAATAAAACATACAATTATTTCTTCATCATCATTTAATTTTGAATTTATAAAATCTGAAAAAACTCCCAGCAAATCATTTGTACTTTTGCCTTTCTGGTAACCGTACTGTCTGTTATCAATAATATTAAATTTTTGTAAATAATTTTGTAACTCTGTTACAATATATTTTTCTATTATCTTATCAACTGAACTAACATTCTGCCTAAAATTCTTAAAGGTGCTTATGTTAGACCAATTTATAAAAGTGGTAATCATAAATTGCTGAGCAACTATTGTCCAATTTCAATACTTACTTGTAAGTATTGAAATTGGACGATAGTTGCTCAGCAATTTATGATTACCACTTTTATAAATTGGTCTAACATAAGCACCTTTAAGAATTTTAGGCAATGCACCATCAGTTAATGATAAATTTATTAAGTGCACAAGAACCGTCAAAAACTTTTCACCACTCCATAAAATTTCTCTTAGAGTAATATTATCCATTCCCCCAGCTTTATTTTTATTCATTAATTTAAAAATACTTTTTAATTTATCAATATCAATTAGTTCTATATCAAACTCATTATTCAAGCCTTCAGTTGAACTAGAGTCATCACTTTTTTTTAAAACTTTTATATCACACTCATGTTTCACCAACTCAACTTCCTTCACAAAGGAGTCAGCAAATTTGTCAGCAATTTGCACCTTACTACTACCTTTAACATATTTTAATATAGTGCTATCAACACCAGTTATACTTTTACCTAAAACTGAGTTTATGAACTGCCAAGTTTTCCTTGAGTTACCACTGTATTTTTCCAATTGATTCTTGTAATGAAGTTGTTTTTTGTGTTCAATTTCACTGTTAAGCTTATTTCTGTAAGCTTTGTATTCTTCTTTATAGGTCACTTTAAAAGGATTACTTTTCCATTTTTTAAATAATTTATCTCGATGCTTAATTTTTTGTTTTAAATCATTTGTCATCCACTGATTATCCCGATTTATATTGCTATTTGAAACATTTTTATCACCAATTTTAATAGTTGATATGAGCCTTACATGATTAAAGATATCAACAATATTTGAATAAAGAATATTTACATCCTTTATTGCTAATAGGTTTTCCCATCTTACTTTTTCCATCTCTGCTATAAAAGTTTTTGTCATAAATTTTGATTTACAAGTTTGAGTGTAATTAAATAAATATGTATAATGAGAGAGAGAGAGAGAGAGAGAGAGAGAGAGAGAGAGAGAGAGAGAGAGAGAGAGAGAGAGAGAGAGAGAGAGAGAGAGGAGAATATGAAATCTGTGCTTGGACGCCAGTGTTGCTCCAGACGCCACAGCCTGAACAACTGTCTCTACAAAAATAAAGTCTACCCGTTAAAGTTAATTTCCATACTCTGCAATATAATTAGATATTATTTCATCAAATGTCAGAAATCATAGAAATGGATAACCTTCAGGTTGAACGTAGTTGTTCGGTCAATCAAGCTAACGACAATCTAACAGTCTTTGAAGAAAGAGATAACAATTACACTGATAATATCATATGTTGTTGCTTATGTTTACCATTCATCATCTGCTGGGGAGTTTTGATATTAGTTTATAGTTCTATTTAAATATTATATAAATATTTAACAAAAAAAAAATCGAAGCATTCTGCATAATGTAAGTATTGAGATTATTAATTTACTTTTTTAAACAGAAAGTATGGTACTACAGTATAGTATGGTACCATATTTGGTACCATATTTGGTACTATATTTGGTACCATATTTGGTACTATATTTGGTACCATATTTGGTTCTATATTTGGTACTATATTTGGTACCATATTTGGTACTATATTTGGTACTATATTTGGTACTAAATTTGGTACCATATTTGGTACTATATTTGGTACCATATTTGGTACTATATTTGGTACTATATTTGGTACTATATTTGGTACTAAATTTGGTACCATATTTGGTACTATATTTGGTACTATATTTGGTTCTAAATTTGGTACCATATTTGGTACTATATTTGGTACTATAGTTATCAGCATCATATTTACAAACAGTCTACAACTAAGGCATTAAAGCCATAGACCATATAAAACAACATGTGCTTTTTAATGAATAAACACGAAATGGGATCTTCAAAACTGTAAAGTAATTAGCAATTTTAACAGTTCGCAAAACGTCCACAGATCATTTATATAGTGTCTTTAATACGGCAGCGGCAGTTGTATTTTCTTTGTATATAGTTGTATAGGCTTTGTTATAATAGGGTGTGTGCGCATGACGTCATTCTGAATGCTTTTCGATGTTCTTCTTGAGCAATAAATAACATTGCTCAGCATAGGACAAACCTAGTTTATGGCTATTTTATTTAGCAAGTTATGTATTTTTTGTTATTATTGTTTTTCTTGCATACTTTAGGTGCTACTTCAACCTGTAAACAGTATTTATGCTGTCACAAAATATTGCAAAGTATTTTTAAACTGGAAAAATGTGTTGTTTGCCTATGCTGTCCATGTTATATATTTAGCGCTCATACTTATGGCGTCGACTTTAACATGAATGATAACACCCTATATGCCTCCGGCCAGTCCTGGCAGTGCAAGGGCAAGGTCATGGCAGAGTGGCCCGGCACGCCAAGTCAGAGGTATCTCGGGCTGGTTTACCAATCCACCCATTACTATGAATCCACCCATATACTATATGAATTACTTGTAATAGTTGCGCGGTATACACGACTTTTTTTTTTTTTTTTTTTTTTTTTTTTTTTGACTGATACATTACTGCAAACTGACTGTACTATTAAACAGTTGGGTTAAATTGTACGTCTGATTTAGCCGTTAATTATTATTAATATATATTACACACAATATAATAGGTATGTGGTCTGTAGCCTGCAAAGAACAAAAAACTATGATAAATTACAAGACACAAACAAACCCATTATTATGACTAGAAAGCGCAAAAAAAATTGATCATTTTGACAAAATAGTCGACTATATAGTCGATGATTTTTGGTGCAAATAGTCGAGAAATAGTCGATTTTATACAATAAAAAATCGAAAAAATTCATTTTTTTTTTACATAAATAGAATGATAAAAAAATGATTTTGTGAGTAAAAAGTCCTTTAATTTATGTTAAATAGAAATTTTAGCATCTAAATACTCAAATTAGCCGAGCGTGTCCTTATCTTGTGTGTGTTATATTGTTTTGCTAATTTTACATTTTTGGCAGAATAAAATTTAAATTTATTGAATCAATATTATATATATATATATATATATATATATATATATATATATATATATATATATATATATATATATATATATATATATATATATATATATATATATATATATATATATATATATATTAATATATAAAATATAATATATATAAAAAATGTTACAATTTCAAATAATTTAATACTTATTAAAAGAAATTTCCTTAAAAACGTAAAAAAGTGCAAGATAGTCAAAAATAGTCGATTTTTTGTTAAATAGTCGCTAAGCTCGAAATAGTCGAAAATAGTCAATTTTTGTATTGGTTTAAAATGCACTATTTGTTGAGATCGGTGGAGATATGAAATAAAACTAGCGATAGTCAACATAATGACAATAGTCGAAAAACTATTTTTGCTCTCTCTAATGATGACTCTTAAAACTTCAGAAATAAAGTCCTTGTCAACTTACTTTTTTATCATTTAGAATACTAGACTGATAATTACCATACCTTAGTATCCATGAATTAGACCATCACTTCGGTTTTGTATATTTATTTTCGTTTATTTTCCTTTTTGCGTTTATATCACGTATCTGACGTCACAATGTACCGATGGGACCGTGATAGGGGTAAAGAACATGAAGGAGGGGCTTAAATTTATCACGTGACCAGAGCGGTGACGTCAGATACGTGATATAACCGCAAAAAGGAAAATAAACAAAATAAATACAAAATCAACGTGGTATCTAATTCATGGATATTAAGGTATGGTAATTATCAGTCTAGTATTCTAAATGATAAAAAAAGTAAGTTGATAAGGCCTTTAATATATTGTATTCTCACAAACTGGGGAGAACACTTGTAAAGGGGGCCACCTGCGCTACAATGAGGAAGTATAATGATTTTTGGGTCCGTATTTGAGCACAATTTTAGAAAGAGTATTAACTCGTAGATTACATTGAAGTTGAAAGATGATTATTTAATTTAATTATATTTCAGAAATATTTTAACTTATAACTATAAATATTATATTTTTTTTTCAGGTACTGCAATGTATACAAAAGAAAACAGCAGCAGGTTCTACAAGATTGCAGCTGTACTGTTACATCAGCTGCCATGCAAATCTTCTGTGAAAACACTTCCAACTGTAAAAAAACTCTCACCTCTTTTCTTTTGTTAATTTAAAATAACTTACAAAACTGATGTAAAAAAAAGTTTAAACACAAATGCAGAACTTTTTTTTTTTCATCGTTTATTAATTTGTGCAAAAGATCGTGTAAAATGTGCTTATTTACCTAGTGCAAACATAACCTTTCCTTTAACCCCCCCCTGTTTGGAGGCCCCTAAGACCCAAAAAGGGGCGTAGCTAGGGTGTTACGCTCCCTTTGTGGCCCCTTAAGAGGGTGTTACTACCCTTTTGTGGACGAGACCCCTTGATTGCCAGTCCGACCCTGCTTTTCAGGACCCTTAGGTATTTATTATACACTCGCAAAAAAAAAAAAAAAAAGTTGGCAAATATTGTTATTGATTTGGAAATTTTAAAGAAAATTAGACCACGTGTTGATCTGTTGTGCAAGCAGGCACGTCACATTCCAATAACGTTTAAGCGTGAAAAAAAACTATTTTAATTTTTAATAGAGTATATTTAAATAGTATTTTTTAATAGAGATAATAATTTTGAAAAAAAATCCATGACCCAAATAGTCTTTAAAATAATTATAAACTGATGTGTAAAACACATTTTCATCCAAATAATCTCGGCCCATTTGTTTGTTTATAAACGTTTCTAAAATATATGACATGGCATATTATAATGACTATATACAGTATAATAAATATTATTATAGGCTTATGCCGCTTATGCAAGCAAATATGATGGCATATTTGTCAACAATAGAGAACGAGCGAGATCGAGTGTTTCAATCAAATAGAGGAAAATAAGTCATACAATGTTGCATTGAATTTCTCGTTTTGGAGCATTTTTTATTTACTTTCAGTTCATAGATATAAATAGAGAGTGGAGAAATAGTCTTAAGACTAATGTCAATATAGAGATGATAGAGGGTTTACTAAAAATGTCCTCAAATCTCACGATTTCAAGCCTATACAAAATTTAAAAAAAAAACAATTTAGAGACTATTTTATAGTCTCCGAGACTATTTTGGACTTTGTATAATATACTTTTGTTTGGACTATTTGAGCTTTTTTTTATGTTTTTTTGCTAATTGTAAGAATAATAACGTGAAATTCCTATTTTTTTTTTTTTTTTTTGAGGCTATTTTTTTTGACTATTTTTTAGTTTTGAAGACTATTTTGATGGAAAAAAAAGAGAGACTATTTTTCCGCTATATTCATAATATTAATGAATATAGAGCTAAATTCTTGTGTCCGTCCCTTAATAACATAACCATGTATTTGAAAATAATAATATTTTTTGAATGTCGTCAGGAATATAAAACATCTATTGTTATTATTTTAATGGTAAATTTATTAGTAATGCATTTCTATGAGAGAGAAAAATTAACGGATCTCTCTGCTAAAAGAAAAAACTCACTTTTTTTTATTAAAGGAGTATATTATAGTCAACATTGGATTTTTTAAAAACTTTTTTAAGTAGAAAACAAATAATATATATATATATATATATATATATATATATATATATATATATATATATATATATATTTATTAATGACATTTATTGTAAAGCTAAATTGCGAGAAAGGTAGTGCTGGAAAAGTAAGTCACTATATTAGATTAAAAGTGGGGAAGCAGCTCAGACCTGCTTGCTTCTGGTGCGAAGAATTCTCCCACTTCTACCGTCACATTGTTTCCACTTCCGGCACTTCCTTTTCCTGTTTATAACAAATTAAAGATGAAATATCAATTTGTTTTTGTTATATAATAATTGTGGTATAAAATGATCAAAATAAAGCTTTCTATATTATAAAATATAACAAGAAGTATCCACAATTACTGAATACAAAATACAGTTTAAACATACAAACAAAAATAAAGCAAACAAATATCTATAGGTTTCCGTGTCAACATAGTGTATCTGCACTTTCCACTAGTGTTGTGAGTGGAACATTTGCACTTTCCACGCAGCCCAGTGCGTGGACTAGCGGCCAATTACTTAACATTGCGGCAGAAAGTTCAGATGTTAAGTGATTAACCATATTCTAATGTGTATCATTCCAAAATTACGTGATCCATGATTAAAAAAGAACTGTTTTACTGTTCAGTAATTTAAACAATTATTTAGAAAAAATTCGAGAACTCAAATGTAATTAAAAAAATACATGCAATGTTATTCAAATGTTCACTGATGTGATGAGACATTTGAAAATTATTTGTTGTTTCCTGACCTGATATGATAATAAAATGTAAAATATGTTTTGAAAATAACTGTTATGTGTGAACTATATTAAAGTCATAGACCACATAAAACAACATGTGCTTTTTCTTGAATAAACACGAAATGGGATCTTCAAAACTGTTGATAATTTTTACCAGAATAAATATTAATGTAGCCCCACGAGAGAACGTGAAAATACTGTAAAGTATGCAATTTGTGTTACTATATTTATGTTTATGACGTCAGAAACATGCAAAAATTAGTATGAAAATGTTGTGTGGGTTGCATAAGTTGACATTTCTGATCACTGCTACGGGGCTAGGCAAACTAAAGTTATTTATGTAAGTCCCATTAAGTGTTTTGTGATAAATGCTTATGTTTTTCTCTGGTCTATTTCTTTAATAAATAAACAGAAAATATTGATGATAAACATGAATAATCTGTAATATATACATGTAAACTAAATAAATAATAAATAAATAATATTTAGTCTTTATTGTTCCAACAACAAATTAGCAGCAGATGAAATATGTTTATATAATAAATTATTGAAAATTGAACAAAAGGCGCAGTCAGGACTGTGAGTCTTATCAACTGAAGCGGAGATTAAGTGATGACAATTTATGAAATAAAAACAAACATTTATAATCAACATTATTTTGTGTGCACTTATAACATTATGTTTAAATAAGAAAAGATTTGTACAATCTATATATAAGTTAATTTTTTTAAACTACATATTCTATACTAATTCTAATAATAATTATACAATATATATTTAAGCGAATACAACATTGGTTTAATAGTTTAAAATATATATAGCTCTCTTTTAAGTTTTTTTTTTATAATTTTTCAAATTGAGAAGATGTGTTAATAAATTTTTCTAGATAGATAGATAGATAGATAGATAGATAGATAGATAGATAGATAGATAGATAGATAGATAGATAGATAGATAGATAGATAGATAGATAGATAGATAGATAGATAGATAGATAGATAGATAGATAGATAGATAGATAGATAGATAGATAGATAGATAGATAGATAGATAGATAGATAGATAGATAGATAGATAGATAGATAGATAGATAGATAGATAGATAGATAGATAGATAGATAGATAGATAGATAGATAGATAGATAGATAGATAGATAGATAGATAGATAGATAGATAGATAGATAGATAGATAGATAGATAGATAGATAGATAGATAGATAGATAGATAGATAGATGCAGGCAATAGAAGACTAGGCAATAGAAGACGTTGCAAAAGTTGGTTTAGTGAGATATTAAACAGACTCACAGCCCAACAATACTAACAAAGTGCTAGCAGACAGCTTGGTAAACTTGACAAAATAAATTTAAACTTGACAACATTAAAAATATAAATTACATAATAAGCTGCAAAACATATAAAGTTAAATGAGAACTATTTTAAAAATGTTCTATTGTACCGAAAAAGAGAGGGGAAATAGTTACCATAGTTGCAGTTACAATAAAACCAAATAATAAAAAAAATGTAAGATTTTTTAAAAATTATATTAATATAATTTATATGATTTATTTTATACTGTACAGAAGAGAACAAAAATAAAAGCGCAGCAATAATAATAATTAATATTAAAGTGCTCTTCATAGAAAGTAATTATGTACGTGCGATTTTGTGAACATTTTGAATTTTATACGACTTTTATAAAACTCTTTTATAGATATATATAGGTTATTATAATATTTTTACAGGCAAAATTTCTTTACATCTTAAATTTTCGTAATAAAATGTAAAAATAAATGTTCTTTAATTATGGTACAGATGTACAGTTTTTTTTGATGAAAATCAAATGTATAAGGGATGACGTGGTCTAAAAAAAATTCGGCGGTGGCGGGCTGTCCCCCACCCCCTCAGAATATATAAGCTATCACCGAGTGCTTGCCTAATCACAAACTTCACGAGCCGCCCCTGACATATATATTATATAAGTAATTTACTTGTGGGGAAACATATGTAGGGAGAGAGGAAGGGAGATACGAAGGGAGAGAGAGAGAGAGAGAGAGAGAGAGAGAGAGAGAGAGAGAGAGAGAGAGAGAGAGAGAGAGAGAGAGAGAGAGAGAGAGAGAGAGAGAGAGAGAGAGAGAAGGATGAATGAAAAGTGTGGTGGGCAACAGTTTCCTACCACAAGCAACAGTCTGAACAGCTCCTCACTATAAAGTCCAACGTAAAAGTTTCTATATTGTGCAAAATTAATAATTAATTGATTGCAATGCCAGAAATCATAGAACTTGATGATCTCCAAGATCAAACTCAGGTTCAACGTCCTTCGGTCAATCAGTCCAACAATCAAATCTTCTTTGAAGAAACAGACGATGACCCTGACGATGCGATTGTGATTTGTTTTATAGTTTGTTTTCCATTCATCGTATGTTTTTCAGTTTTGATATTATTTCATTATTTTACTTAAACTTTATACACATACAAAATGTCTTCTTTATTACATTCTGCATAAAATGTAAGTATAGATTTATATTTTTATAAAACAAAAAGTTTCTGAAATAATTGAATTTTCTAAAATTAAAGAAATAATTTTGTCCAAAAAAGATATCATTTTATAAGGCTAAATGGATTCCCAAATGTTAGTGATTGTTAGAATAATGCAAGCATGGTAGTTAGCAATTTTTTATTATCCTAGCTTAATTGTAGGCAACCTGTTCAGCTTTTCTGACGCACAAGTTGCATAACTACGGAATGTACAGGAGCGCATTAAAAATACTGTACCACTATATTTACAAGTGTTTGTGATCTTTTTAAACAATTTAACTGAATATTTAGAGAATAGAATATATACGTTAACCATGGCACCCTATATATATTATATATCGTTCATATTAAAAAAGTCAACGCCTTAAGTGAGTATAAGTAACACGGGCTGCGAGGTATTTGAGAAAATTGGCATATTATATATTTTAACAAGTTGAATCTGCTTTTCAAATATGCGAGAAAAACAAATAACCAAAAATACTTCTTTTCCAAAAAAACTTGAAAACTTTTCATAGAATTATAGATTATTATCTGTAATAAATATTATTAACAGATTATTTTTACAAATTAATGAATGCAGCATTATAGGCCTACGTTTTCTTTTATTATACAGTATAATATATATTTATAATATTTAATGATATTATATATATTATGATTTTATATATTGTTATTATTCCTGCATTAAAACTTAAAATATTTATTTATTGGTACAATTATTTTCTTCTACATTTGAAAAATATGTAAGCTTTTATATTCGATCCATTAGTAAATAACAAAAAAAAATTGTTTTGATTTTTTATTAACATCAAAAGAATTTTATTTTGCTTTATACACAAAATAAAAATATTTATATATATCATAAGTGAATAAATTTACAGGGTTAAAAAAATATTTTATTTCATTAATTTGTAATAATAATCTGTTTATATACATATAAACAGATTATTATTACAAATTATAATTTGTTTTGATAATAATCTATAATTCTATGAAAAGTTTATACAGTTTAGTCAGTATAAAATTGTAGATTTGTATGTGTAGTATGTATAAGCACATTAATATAATGAATTTTTGAATTGGAATCATAAAATTTAGCTTAAGTGTAATATTCCTTAAATATTAAAAAATATAAAATCAGGAGGTTCCGGAGTAAAGTATTATATATTGTTAAGGTTTATAATTAATGACGGTAAACTATCATATATTTTGATGTGATATACCCAGGTACCAAAAAGCTTTCCTTCGGAAAGCCCTAGACAAGCCTGAACCTTTCCCCGGGCATTCCCAAAATCCTTTCCGAAATCATTGCCTAATGTCCGCAGTTGGGAAAGGATTTCCGGAAAGCTTCAGGCATGCCTTGGGAATACTTTAAAATATTTCTTTTTGTCATTTGTGCTCCTTGCTCTTGTTATGAATAGAAAATCAACTTCCCAACACATTTTTGTGTCCAGAAAGGGTTGGGAAAGCTTTGGGAAAGGAGGCGCTAATTAGCATACGTAAATTGCATGAAAAAAATTATTTTTTGTGTTAGTTTATTGATTTCTATGTATGCATAACAGAAAAATTATGTAAAAAAGGGTTTCAAAAATTACCACGGTGGGAATCGAACCCAGGACCCTGAGATTAGAAGTACTCGCTTTAACCAATTCTGCCACCGAAGCTCTTAAGAAATATAGCTGTAAAACATTAATTTATATTTTTATATACAATTTATCTTAGATCGTTTGCATCCATTTTAAGTAATAAGCAATAAATATATAAAAATAGGATATATTATATAATTAGCATTTATAATTAATAAATAAGGTAAAATTTTAATTAAATTAATAATTTTTACACAAATATTTTATCGGAAAGCATCGGGAACAATTCAGGAAGTGGGACAAGTTTGGGAAAGGCTTAGGAAAGTTTATGTAATTACGTTATTTATGTAATATAACAAAAAAATTTGATAAGAAACATGTATAGTTGTGTTGATATATCTTAATTATATTGTATAAAATCTTTTTTTCTTACCCCGGAAAGAGCCAGGAAAACTTTTGGGAAGCTATCTAGGGAAAACTTTGGGCAAGGTTTAGGAAACGAACCTAACTTTGAATATTTTTAATTTTTGTGCCAAATAAAATTTTGGGCAATGTCAAGGAAAGGTTTCGGCATTTCCCAATCTTTGCCCAAACATTGCCGAGTTCCCACGGAAAACTTTCTGGTACCTGGGTAATTCGAGCTCCTTTAAAACAATTTAGATTTGTGGTTTTAGGACTGAAATTTTACTTTGATGTCGAGTATTGTAATTATGTATATTACTGTTACTAACATAATAACTGGGGTTCTTGCGTTTAAATAACACATACAAATTAAAAATAAAAAGTGATGGAATATAGTTAGAGTTTTAGTTCATAAAAATGGCCACGGCAAGAGTCTATAGGTATCGTGAACCTGTTATAGTTCTAATAGCTTTTTTCTGTAATTTAAAAACTGTTTCTAAATAGTTGTCTTCAGTTCCCCAAAACATGATTCAAATTGACATGTGAATAAAAATATGCATAATAAACCGTCATCATTGTAGATTGTGATACGACATTTTTAATGTCTCTCTCTCTCTCTCTCTCTCTCTCTCTCTCTCTCTCTCTCTCTCTCTCACACACACACACACACACACACACACACACACACACACACACACACACACACACACACACACACACACACACACACACACACACACACACACACACACACAAACACACTGTTTATATCTCGCGTTGAGTATGCATGCTCTTTGTCTATTATAATAAATATGCAATGCTAAATTCAATTTAAAACTGTTACACTTTTTAGACAAGTAAATAAGAAGACTCGATTTCTTTACACGTATTTACAAGGGTGAACATATTTAATAAGAAGGCCTAGTGACATCTGAAGAACATACCTTTTTTTTTTTGTTATTATAAATAGGACACAATATTTTTCCAATACAAAGGTTCTTTTATTGTGACTGTTACTAATACCGAGCGTATTAGAAAACACTAATACTAGCTACCATCCGCCCGACTATCTCAGCTAACATGTTACACACATTATCGTTTGCTTCTTTTCGATGTCTTCACTCTTTAGTTTAGTGTGAAAATTTAAGTTTAATTTAGTTTTGTGTGCAAATTTTATTAATTCAGACTCACATTGAATTTCTTTTACTTTTTCATTTTTGTTTCTTAAATTTTGAAATTGCATAATTTCACACTTCTAATATAGATACCCAAAACATTATAATTATTTTCACAGCTCATCGTAAGTCAGATATATAAGGGAGATTTTTTTCCCTTTAGAGCATTATGGGTTAAACATTTTTGTCTTCATATATATTTTTAATGGTTCCTATTTTTATTTTTCTTACATACAGTAAAACCTCAATATAGGGAAATTTCATGATTGCGAAGTAATTTCGCCGGTCCCGCCGAAATTTACATGTAAAGCACAGGGGTTATATAAAAAATTATAAAATTTCAGCCAAAAATAGGTAACAAATCCAAACTTTCGACGATACATCGCGCTCCTTCTTACGACAATTCTTCCATAGAAACGCGCGCGATAAAAAAACTGAAATAAAATAAAAATAAAATTGAATGAGTAAAAAATGACATCTTGATTGAATATCTAAAATTACGTAAAGTGTTGCTGCAAAGTTATTCGAAAATTTTCAGCAAAAACAACAAAAACAACAACAACAACAAATTAAACAATACTGCACAAAATTTAAGCAAATATCATTGAGCAAAGTATTTTTTATTGATTTTTGTTTCTCACACTTGAATACAAGATTGCCCTGCTCAAAATTCTTGGCCAAGACCTTGCAAGATCTTGCAAGATCTTGAACAAGATTTTTGGTCAAGACCTTGCAAGGTCTTGTGTCAAGATCTTGCAAGGTCTTGGTCCAAGATCTTGCCAGATCTTGGACCAAGATCTTGCAAGATCTTAAACAAAAAAAATTTTAATGCTTATTTTGATATATAAATAAGCAGCGCATTAGTTACTAAACATTTTGGTGCTGAAATGTAACAAAAGAATTTAAAAAAATATTTTTGCGTTGTTATTATATATAGCTTGAACTTTAATTTTTTTTCACCAATCCAACTATTGACCACGCTCGACGTTGCTTAACTTTGATGATCACATGGGAGCCGGTCCTAGCACTGCAGTTCTGTAACAGACTTACTAGAACTTCGCAATTTGAACTATATAACATTGTAACTACTTCGGACTTGTACTGCTAAGTACCCTCAACCCCTAAAAATATGAAATTTTGTATTTAGGGGTAAAAATAGGTGAGAAATCCAATAAATGGATTAGTTTTATTATAGAACTGATATTTATATATAATATATTATACTAAAAATTACAATTATACATTTTCTTGCTAAAAATCGATTTATTATCAAGTCGTAATAAAAAATAAACATTACTATCATTTTAGGGTGGTTTCAGCTTAGGGGTAGTTCAAGATCTTGACCTATCTTGCAAGATTTTTTTAATTTTTGCAATTTTGTTAAAAATCAACGTTTAATAAATAAAAAGTAAATAGCAATATACTCATTCACCCCTAACACATTTTAGGGTGCATTTAAGGGGTTGTTCAAGATCTTGACCAAAATCTTGCAAGATTATTTCAATTTTACAATTTCCTTTTAAAAAGCTACTTTTAAATTTCATATATAAAAAAATAGAACCTCGCTTCAAGACTTTTAACTCATTTTAGGGGCTAATCTCCCTTTCCCCCCATAAAAAAAAAACTTGCAAGATTTTGTTACAATCTTGCAAGATTAATTTTGCAATCTTGAAGTATTTTCATCAAGATCGGCAATGTCCTCAAAATAAAATTTTCTTGAAAGATTTTGCTGATATCTTGCAAGATTTTTTTGGCAGTCTTGAGCTTTAACAGTTCAAGACTTCAAGATTTTGTTTCTTGAAACCAAAAATAAATCTTGCAAGATTTTAAAAAATTCTTGCAAGAAATAGGTCAAGATCTTGAAGTTTTGTGCAAGATCTTGCAATCTTGAAGCATCTTGCAAGACCTTGCAAGGTCTTGTCCAAGAATTTTGAGCAGGGTGCTGTCCGTGCCATCAAACAAACAAGAAAAAAATTAGCGAAAAGTGTTGCTATATTTATTTTATTTGAGAAGTTTCATCTCTTGAACTCCTGCAAATTATAAAGGTTCACCTTTTTTTTTGTTTCTTGCATAAAGTTGCATACTTTACAGGCGCGCAATATTTTTCTTCCCCCCGCGAGGTAATTTTCTACCGTATTTAGTTATGTAAATTTTTTATTATCAATTTGTTGCATTTTTCTTTCGGGCTGTGTACTTAGGCCGTGGCCGGACCGTGTGTGCTTTTCCATTAATTTGGATCATCAAGTCCTTACCTGTCGATAAGACAATGTCTTGACTGCAACTGGGATTGGTGTAGCACGATAACACATTATGGCAAGAAAAAAATACTCATAATAATAATATGCTTTATAGTGGAGCAACTATCAGTTTTTGACGTAATTTAACGTCTTTTATAAATTAAACATGTATTTACGAAACTTTTCTATAATTTTGTCATAACGAAGCAGCGCCTTGATTCCCCAGGTCCCTTGAATTTTGTTATAACGAGGTTTTACTGTATTATAATAAATGTTTTCTGTTTTTGATAGGTTTTAAAAATTGATTTTTTTTGTCGTCTTCCTTTCTTTTCTTTTCCCTTTTTTTTTCTTTTTTTTTCTTTTTTTGTTAAATTTAAAAAAAAAAGTTTAAATTTTGTTAAAAACCTTAAAAATGGTAAAATAAGTTGAAAAATTGTAAAAAAAAATGTTGGGAAATGGTGAAAATAGTGACAAACCAAAAAATGTTGGTGAATACCCTGCTCACAAAACCGTGATTTTAGCCGCTCGGTTCTGAGAAAAATAAAAAAAACCGCGCGGTTCTCAATAAACCGTGCAAAAGCCGCGCGGTTCTTAAAAAACCGTGCAAAAGCCGCGCGGCCCTTATAAAACCGCGCGGTTCCTAAGAACCGCGCGGTTTTTGCACGGTTTTTAGAATAAGGTCACGTGATCTAGCGCATGCGCATTTAGGATGTGTGAGAAAGATGCGCAGTGTGTCAGTGAACTTGAGCATTGCAGAAGCAAATATGGCTAATATACTTTGTGTTGTTTTTTACATGAATATTAAGTACAAAGGATTGTAAGAAGCTAAAAAATTAGTGCTCGATGTTTATAAATGAGGTAAGAATTTACTGAATGTATAAATCCAAAGTTTTAATGTCAGTAGAGGGCTAAAACAGTGATTTTTGTTACATGTCCTTGGGCGCGGCTATGGCGAGTGGCTTTGAACTTCGCAAAGACCAACGTTTTTCTATACACGCATCATGGAACGTAAAGTTTTTTTTTTTTTTTTTTGTAATATATTGGGTTTGTTTTAATTAGAATGCATATTAAATATATATTTTTATGTCTTAGATTTTGTTTGTTGAACCCAATAATCATATTTCATAATTTTTATATGTATTTTCTTTTGATTGAAAAAGTGTGGTATTTATATAAAGGTACGCTTTTTCAATGAAAATGTGTGTAGTATCTAATGGTATTTTTGTTATTCAATGGTACACATACGTGTGTAAGTAGAAAATGTTGTGTTCTGTTAACTAATTCAGGTGCAGTGAAAATAAAAGTAAGTTTCTTGAGACATTATTGAACCAGAAAGGTGCGGAGCCCACTGAAAGCGTCGGAGAAGGCGGCATTTGGGTTCAACAGCACGCGCCATGTAAACCATAGAGCCATTTGGGTTCAACGTGAGAACCGCCCGGCAGCCGCGCGGTTCGCGGCAGCCGCGCGGTTCCCGGCAGCCGCGCGGTTTCAACCCAAAAACCGCGCGGTAACCGCCCGGTAACCGCCCGGTAACCGGGCGGTTACCGCGCGGTTACCGAGCTCGGTTTTTTGCCCGGTAACCGCGCGGTTTTTTGCGCGGTTTTGTGAGCAGGGTAGTGAAAACAAATGGGTCTTAAATGACTTTATTTTGCGTAATTCGCACACATTTTTGATAAAAAGCGACCTAATAACGACAGAAAAAGTGGTGAAACCAAAAAATCCGGTATCTACTGAAGACTAAATAACAATGGGCAGTATAGCAAAATTACACATTTAGCCACTTTAAAAATACTTACAATTTTTTTGAGTGCATATTGATGCTGTTAAACAAGTTTGAATGCGAGAAAAACATTAAAAAACAATAATTTTTTTTCGAAGATAATAGCGAAATTTCACGTTTTTTCTATGCTAAGCAATGTTATTCGTAGCTAATATATAGCATTGGATCGCATTAACTATGACGTCTTGCGCACACACTCTATAGAAGCTTATCTTTATGTGCTTAAACTTTTAAAAAGTAGAGAGTGATCGTTATCAGGGCCGGCTTGGAAATTAAAAACCCGGTCTGGGAGAAGTCCCGCATACTAATGGGGGGATGCGCAGCAGCCGAAATTTTTTTAGAATAAAAGGGAGCGTGAGACGTGCTTTTTATACTTTATTTCGGAACTAAAGTTTTTATTTTTTCACTCTTTGCAACTCTTTGTGAAACTATTAATGTACCTATTAATAAATTTATTTACCAAGCTGGTATGTCCAAATGGTGAAGGCATCTGACTCGTAATTCTGTACTCCTCACCGAGTATATGTTCAAGCCACTGCTAGGTGCGTACGTGAAGAGCACAACACGTTGTACGATACATGATTACAAGCACATGACGACGCACAGCTTTCGGGAGGTGCATGGTTCATGTGATTGCACCGACCAGCCTGCATAGATGTTTCCACGGTTTCTCTAATATATATAAGCAGTCATATATATATATATATATATATATATATATATATATATATATATATATATATATATATATATATATATATATATTATATTTGTTTATGGAACATAAAATTCATTCTATCGCTACTTTAAAAGCATTTTTTGAAACCAATCATTAAGGGGCACAATTAACTTAAGTACTATAAGATTTAAGCCAATGTGGGGGCTGGAAATAATTTTATAATTAATAACTCTTATGTTTGTAATTTTAATTTATAAAATTTATATATTGCAATTTTTTATTATTATTATTGCGCATCATATATCTCAAAAATCTCAAATGCTTCATCTTTTTTAATAAAACAATTTATTAATATTGATTGCAACTCTTTTGTGGGGAAATGTGTAAGGAGAGAGAGAGAGAGAAAGAGAAATTATTAGTATATATATCAATAAATTTTGTGTTTAAGCACCAGTTCGCCTCAAGAAGAAACACACTTAACAACTCATCAGTATAAAAAATAAAGACGAGTGACAAATTTCTCAATTTTAGTATTCTGCAATATAATCTTTATTTAAATAACAACAAAAATGGTGGAAATTATAGAACTTGAAGATTTTCAAGTTGAGGGTCTTCCTTCTGTGACAAATCAATTGAATAGTTCAACATCTGATGGCGTAGCAGATGAAACCCTCTATTGTATTTGCATTTATGTTTTCATTTGTTTCTCATTTATCTTTGTTGGCGCTTTTTTACTTTTAATATCTTATATTTTGATTTCAACGTAATTATGGAATAAAAAAATCTCTCAACATGGTGCATCAAATGTAAGTATTTATCTAATTTATTACTTAATTTTAAAAAATATATATTGGTTTAAGTTTTAAGGGTTGTATTTAGATGGCTTGCACCTCAAAATTTAAAAAGAAAACTTCAAAACTTTATGATGCCTTTGAAAGTTAACAGTTAAACAAGCTACCTATAGTAAAATTTTCAGAACCCGTGACCAGAACAGATAAGAGAGAAAATAATTATTGTAATTAACATGGGACATGGGCTGTTATGGAACTAAAACTTTAAAAAAAATCACAATTTAAAACCTAGCAATGTGACTCCCAAATTTTTTAACATTTTTGAAGATACTTTATATCTTAATGTATCACTGGGCAAAATTTCACATTTTTCTGTCTGTACAATTTTTTAGTAAAATCTCCGCAGTACCTAATATAAGCGTAATATAGCGTAATAATATAATACGTATAATATAGCGTATTTCTCTGTATTTTTAATAAATAAAAATAATACTTCAATGAGTATTTATTAATTTAATGCATAAATAAATAAAATAATTTTAAATGATAATAGCGAAGTTAAGGGTTTTTGATATTAAAGTGTTAGAAATGCATTTTCTTTACTTGCACTTTTTGATATATTGGCAAAGAAATTGTTTTCTAATACAAATTGGGTCAGTTCTCCTTAAAAATTATTCTTGTAACCAATTTCTTTTAAATCATTTGGCAAGTTGTTATAAGTTGCTCCTAATACAAATTTTTTTTTTTCATAAATTTATTGAATGAAGTTTTAGTATTATAACCCTGCAGCGTTCTGCGACCTGATATACTTGAATGTTTGAAAAAATATTAAGGATTACTTTTTACATATAGAATATCAGTGTAATATTAATAATGATTTTGTTACAAGTTGAACATTGTAACAATTCAATATCGTTCAATATTAATCAATTCAATATCGATTTTAAAAGCATTAAAAATTTTTAATTTCTGAACGTTTTTTATTTTTTAATCCTCAGTTTTTAAAAAAAATGAATTTAAGAGTCCCGTTTACTGCTGTCCTGCATAGATAGTCAACAAAAATTAGGCTTCAAAAAAAGCCATTGTTGACTACCTCTTAAAAAATAAATTAATCATAATATTATATAATGATTCAAAATTTTTAAATAAATAAAACAAGCCAAAATTGTACATATGCATAATATTGATATATATTTTGTTGTTGATGTCATATTTAAGATATAAAGTATATTACGTCAAAATAGTTTATTTAGGCATATCAAAGAAATGTGAAACGGTATTTATCAATGAATTATAGATCAAAAATAGGCAACATATTATCATATTTATAAAGTTGCATTTTCAGCATTCGCAGTTACTTCTAATTAGTCAGCAAAATTTCTGTAGCAATGCAGCTTATCGGCTTAGCGCGCGGGGTGACGATGTCCCCAATTTTAATATTACGCTTTACATTTTTTTTTTTTTTTTTTTTTTTTTGCGATTTTTGAGAAAACTACTTTACTGATTCCGGAGAAATTTCAATGAAACATACTAGTCATACTTTTACGTGTTTTAGCTATAGATATTTTTCACAATTTTTTTTAACCGATAACCTCCATTCAAAACACTCTATTTAACAAAATAATTGTTGCGCGAAGTTACTGATGTATAAATATAGCTGCTGCTTATGTGTGAAGAAATAACAAGATAATTAACAAAGAACACGTAACAAAATTGTGTTTACTAATCTTATAATATTATAACAAATCTGGAGTTTTACTATTTTAATCAGGGGTTCGGACCCGTCACAAAAATTATCGGGTCCGCGGACCCGGGTCCGGGACCTGAAAAAAAATTGTCGGGTCCGCGGAGCCGAGTCCGGACCCTTTAAATTTTTTTTCGGGTCCGCGGAGCCGGGTCCGGACCCGTCAATTTTTTTTTCGGGTCCAGGACCCGGCTCCGGACCCGATCAAAATCTTCATATGGGTCCGGGTCCGGGTCCGGGTCCGAGGTTATTATATAAATTTGTAAAATTAACTTTAAAATTAATTTGAGATTGTGAATCTAAAAAAGAATGTACAATTTTTTTTTAGATAGAATAACAATAACAAATAAATATTTTTTCATTATAATATGATTTTTTGATTTTTTGTTTCCCTTGTCAACTTACTTATTTATCATTTAGAATACTAGACTGATAATTACCATACCTTATTATCCATGAATTAGACACCATCACGTTGATTTTGTATTTATTTTCAGTTATTTTATTTTTTGCGGTTATATCACGAATCTGGCGTCACAATGTACCGATGGGGCCGTGATAGGGGTAAAGAACTTGAGGGAGGGGCTTAAATTTATCACGTGACCAGAGCGGTGACTGTGATGGGCGGTGGTACAGTGTGACGTCAGATACGTGATAGAACCGCAAAAAGTAAAATAAACGAAAATAAATACAAAATCAACGTGATAGTGTCTAATTCATGGATAATAAGGTATGGTAACAATCAGTCTAGTATTCTAAAATGATAAAAAAGTAAGTTGACAAAGGCTTGAACAAAGTGTTATTTATTTCTGCTTAAAAACAGCTTGTCAGTCATATTCTATATTCACACAAATATATAATAGCTAATATCACAAGCTTTTAGTCAGACATAATATTTAAAACAATAGTAATAAAAATATATTAATAGTCAAAATCACAATTTTGATTTACAACACAAGTCATTTTTTTATTTAATGTGCTTGTTCTGATCAACATAATGTCATTTATTTTTTCATTAGTCATTTTTTTTCAAAGTTGGGTCCGGGTTTTCGGACCCTTTTTTTTAAACGCGGAGCCGGGTCCGCACCCGTCAATTTTTTTTCGGGTCCGCGGAGCCGGGTCCTGACCCGTCAATTTTTTTCTCGGGTCCGCGGAGCCGGGTCCGGACCCGTTAATTTTTTTTTCGGGTCCGCGGACCCGGGTCTGAAAGACCCGTCCAAAATATAGGGTTTTGGCCGGACCCGGACCCGGGTCCGGGTCCGGGTCCGAACCCCTGATTTTAATCACGAAATAGGGCATTATATACACTAAACATGCTGTAATTTTTTGTTAACAACAATGAAAAAATTAAGAAAAATAATAAAATAAGGCATTTTTTGAAGACATTTGTAATAATGGAATATTTATTTGTAGAAAAAATAATTGAGCAAATTTAGCTATAATATACACGCAGAGAATATGTTATTATAAAACCTTTTTAAGTAGAAAACAAATAAAATAAATATATTTCTTAATGACAATTATTGTAAAGCTTAATTGCGGGAAAGGTAGTGCCGGAAAAGCCACTTACAGATTAAAAGTGGGAAGCATCTCAGACCTGCTTGCTGCTGGTGCGAAGAATTCTCCCACTTCTTCCGTCGCATTGTTTCCCCTTCCGGCACTTCCTTTTCCTGTTTATAAACATAAATATAATTTAAAAGATGAAATTTCAATTGATTTTTGTTATACTCATTGTGGTATAAAATGATCAAAATAAAGCTTTCTATATTATAAAATATGACATGAACATAATGTAATATCATACGTATACGTTGTTATGCTAAATGAATAAATAAAAATAAATAAATAAATAAATAAATAAGTAAATAAATAAATAAATAAATAAATAAATAAATAAATAAATAAATAAATAAATAAATAAATAAATAAATAAATAAATAAATAAATAAAAAATAAATATGTTGCAATGCTGTAACAATTTAGTAAACAAACATGATACTGAATATTTTTTGTTAAAATGGTAATTAATTTCTATTTTATTGCCATTTTCAACATAAAATAGCTAATTAGAAGAAATTCCATTACTAATAATTTTGATTGTGTTAAACAAAAAAACTTATTTAATATGATTTGTACAGAGAGTTAGAATTAATTATTATATATATTATACTGTATGTTTTATAATCTTCATTTTATTACAAATCTGTGACATTATGTTGAAATATGTCACAGGACAATGTAAGTGGGTGCAGTATATATACACCTCGCGTGCCCTCTCAAGAAAAATCATTTATTATTGTGATGCATTGCTAGTCTGTGAGACTGTGGCGGGTGTTGTTCTTCTTTTTGTCTTCACGACGTTGGGCGCATCTTCAGGTGCATGTGTATGTCTGTGTGCTCTGGCTCATCTCTCCCACACACCTGAAGATGCGCCCAACGTCGTGAAGACAAGAAGAAGAACAACACCCGCCACGGTTATCCCGCTACAGTCTCACAGACTAGCAATGCATCACATAACTTCATCTACCAATTTCAATCACTTCACTTAAAATTTTCAGATGTTTTATGGTTGGTATATGTTCTACATATCATCAGCTTTCTGAAAAACCAAATGGGAAAAAAATCGCACAAACGGTTGGGCAGGAAATCAAAATTTAAAGTACTACGGATTTAGGTGCGCAACCCTGTACATAAATCCTGTATAAGTAATTGAAGTCATACATGGAAAGCATAATTCACGTAACTTATGCTACATTTATGACATTATAGCAAAACTTAGGATAATTTAGAACAACATAAACAATTATGCTGTAAATAATTATTATGCAATATAGCATAATTTATGCCATATTGAACTAATTGTGCTGAAAATGAGGTAGCATAATTATTCCGTAGCTATTTTTGCCCTTGTATACATAGAGTTGAAGAAGAAAGACTTAAAAAATACAATTGGCAACAATGCACCCCCATACAGAGTTCTTGACATCCTTCAAAGTATGCAACCTGTTGAGTTGCTGTGATGCTACGGTTGCATAAGCTTACAATTTTCAAGGCTGATTTAATGATGTATTTTCCCCTTTGGCTGAATTGGTTATAGATTCGTATGACCTAATTAAAGTACTTAAACCCAAACATGTATTTGATGTAATGTAATATGTGTTTTTTATACAATAAAGCCTATTTTGAATTGAATTAAATTGAAAGTATACACTTCGTAATTTGTGCTGCAATTCTGTTCCTTGTGCACATTATGGTAACTCCCATTCAACCTGTTAACATTAATGCTGTTTGTAACCCCTGATCTCTTGCTCCACAAAATGCGCATTCCATTTAAATAACCATAGGCGATTGTCATTTTTGGTGCAGAGAACAGCAGCATTATTATGTTCTCAAAATATTGATCAGTATTTTTTAACTGCACGGAAATTACATTTGATAAAAAAAAAATGATGTTGATCATATTTTTATTTAGATATATGCGTCATGATTCTTACTCTGTTTTATCAAGTTTGTTTCATGTTTACCTATATATTTTAACATAAAAATGTTGGGGGAGGGAGTAGGGAGTACAAAGTGACCACCTGTGGCCCCCAATAGCTTGAGGTATTTCCCCTCTGCACCCCCATAGAGGGGTAACGTAACACATCAAATATAATTGTTTGAATCCTTATAAGTTAATGAATGAGATATAATATCAAGTATCAAAATTAAATTAGAATGCTCAACGGAAAGGAAATTAACAAAATAAAGGTTAATTAAAACTCCACGTATGGCAATAAATATTTAAGCATATATATATAGGGTGTATGCATTCATGTTAAAGTCGACGCCATGTTAAAGCACCCAATAACATGAACAGCATAAAAAATATGAATCATTTTGCCAGTTTAAAAATACTAAGCAATATTTTTGAGAGCATTTTAATGTTGTAAATAGCTTGAATTTCAAGAATGTGAGAAAAATAATAATAACAACAAATTACACACTAAAAAATTTCGTTAATAATCAACGGAATAGGTGTTATTTCAACGGTTATAAGCGTAAATTTTTAACGTTTCAAATGTCAACTCTTATTGTATTGAAAACTCAACGCTTATGCTCAATTTCACTTTAAACGTTGATTTATTAGCATAAATAGAGTTGAAAGTTAAACGTTAATTTTCAACGGTATAGACGTTGTTGTCCAACGTCCAGAACTCCCAAACTCCTTTGCGCGAGTGGAGCAGCTGGACGAAAGAAGCATGGCACGGGTGGGCGCCGCTGTCGGAAAATTGAAATTTTATTGGGATAAAAGTAGTGATATGCAAATTTAAAGTAGTGTAAAGTGTTTATTAAGGTTTGATTCATCAGGATGACTAAAAATATTAACGGATTCATTAATATTTGTTGCATAAACATGTGTTTGAATGTTGATGCATCGGGAAACCGTTGAATACACGATGCTGATTTCAGGAATAACTGGAATAAGGTACATAAAACGTTATTTAATAGTTGTATGTGTTATTTAAATCAGTAATAGTTTATACATTATAATGATTGTCTTTTATATTGTATGAAAGAATCGGTGAAAGAGAGAGAAAGAGTATAAAACATAAGTGGCGCGCGAGCAATGTGAGTGCAGCGGCTGCAGTGAGGCGCGCGGCACAGGCGGGCGGGCGGGAGAGAGAGAGAGAGAAAGACAGAACGAGAGTATAATAGAAACAATAATTGTATTTCTACAATGGTAGTTACTGGTGAATGCTATTTTAGGGTATACCGAGTGCATTTCCCTGCTCAAAATTCTTGGCCAAGACCTTGCAAGACCTTGCAAGATCTTGGACAAGATTTTTCGTCAAGACCTTGCAAGGTCTTGTGTCAAGATCTTGCAAGGTCTTGTCCAAGATCTTGCAAGGTCTTGACCAAAAAATCTTGTTCAAGATCTTGAACCTTTTTTTTTTAAAAATCCTAAATTGTAATAAATAAATAAGCAGCGCATTAGCTGGTGAACATTTTGGTGATGAAATGTAAAGAGAGAATTTAAAAAAATATTTTGGCGGTGGATTAATTTAAACGCTTTAACTTTTAATATTTTTACACCCATCCAACTACTGTCCACAATCAACGTTGCTTAACTTCGGTGATCGCATGGGTTCCGGTCCTAACACTGCAGTTCTGTAACAGACATACTAATATTCGGCGTTTTGAACTATATAACATTGTAACTACTTTGGACTTGTACTGCCAAGTACCCTCAACCCCTAAAAATATGAAATTTGGTATTTAGGGGTAAAAAGGGGTGAGGAATATGAAAATTGAATCAGTTTTATTATATTATTGATATTTATATACAATATAATTTTTTTTTTTTTTTTTTTTTTTTTTTTTTTTTAATCTGAAGTCTTGTCTTGCAAGATTGTGACTAAATCTTGCAAGAAAAATTCTTGTCGTCTTAAACACTATTTACTTCAAGATTTATTAAAAGTCCAAAAAAATATCTTGCAAGATTGTATCACAATCTTGCAAGATTAATATTGCAGTCTTGAAAGATTAATATTGCAGTCTTGAAGTATATACATGCATTCATCAAGATTGATAATAATGCTGTTCGTAAACCCTGTTCTCTGCTCCTAAAATGACGATCACCTTTGGTTATTTAAATGGAATGCGCATTTTTTGGTGCAAGAAAACAGGGTTTACGAACAACACTATTGTTCTCAAAAAAAAAAAAAAAAAAAAAAAAAAAAAAAATCTTGCAAGATTTTGTTCCAATCTTGCAAGATTTTTCTTGCAGTCTTGAAGTAGTTTCATCAAGATCGGTAATATCATCAAGAACAATTTTCTTGCAAGATTTTGTTCAAATCTTGCAAGATTTTTCTTACAGTCTTGAGATTTTCTACCTCAAGGTCCTCAAGAATTACATTTCTTGAAACATGAAAATTCTTGCAAGATTTTTTAAAAATCTTGCAAGAAACAGGTCAAGATCTTGAACATTTGTTCAAGATCTTGCAATCTTGAAGCATCTTGCAAGACCTTGCAAGGTCTTGGCCAAGAATTTTGAGCAGGGTTTTAATGTTAAAAGGGCAGTTTAATGCAAATTGACCATTGCTGTCGGGAGGGGGGTCCAATGTATTGCTCAAAGTAGCCACCACGAGCTAAGCGTTGATTGTAAACGTTTGTGACGTCACACGTAAGCGTTAATTATTTACGTTTAAAGCATGACGAAACTGTGTACAAGCTTTTCAACGTTTAGAACGTTGATTATACACATCTATTTTTTAGTGTTTAATCAATTTTCCCGAGAAAATGTACAAAAATGATGTTCGCTTCATGCTGAGCGATGTTATTTATATTTCCAATATGACGTCCGAGCTTATATGTATATGACGTCATGTGCATACCACCTATTTGGAGCATAATATAGAACATGCGACACGTTAGTCGCAACATTCAGAAAATTTTATGAAATAAAACCTCATATTCTTGATTTTAGTTTAATTAATGTTTTATTAACTATAAAATTACATATTATGCAAAGAAATATAATATATATACGGAAGAATATTTATATACTAAAATACATATATATATACCAACATACACACACACA
Organism: Ecdyonurus torrentis; assembly: GCA_949318235.1. NCBI lineage: Eukaryota > Metazoa > Arthropoda > Insecta > Ephemeroptera > Heptageniidae > Ecdyonurus > Ecdyonurus torrentis. The sequence goes on from OX439136.1 coordinate 1,561,827, forward strand.
CACACACACACACACACATATATATATATATATATATATATATATATATATATATATATATATATATATATATATATGAATACATATAGGTTTGCGAAACCTTATGAAATGAAGTAACGTGATCGTAATTAACGATATAAAACGTACATATGTATGTATATGTATGTATATGTATTAACAATGTACATAAATGATATTCGGGAGTCTAAATAAATGGATACTGTTAGCTGTCTTCCTTTTTACTTATGGCGTTTTGGTTTTCTAACAGTTTTGTTCTTCACCAACTTTTTAAATTTTATTTTACATTAAATTACTTTTAACAGCGTAATCGTATCTATCTATGAATTAAAAAAAAATAATACCAACTCTCTAGCTGTCACTTTGATTAGGAAAACAATGACTTGAACAACCAAAACATGACTTAAAAATTATTTTAATAATTTTTTCGATAGGTATATACGATGATGCTGATATGGTATAAAAATAATTTTAAAAAAGTTCTTGGATGGATAAAACTGTTGAAAAAACGAAACACCAACGCCATATAAGGAAAACAAGTAACATTATCCATTGATTTAGCTTGGTGAGGTAAGTATCAGTTTTTTACTTAGCTAAGTAGAAGAAAAAAATCATTAAAATATGTTTTTTACTTCGCAAGGTAACGTTTTAATTATTTGGTTGATATCAGCCTCTCTTTCTCTCTCTCTCTCTCTCTCTCTCTCTCGATGTTTCTCCCTCACTTTTAAAGTAAAATGTCTGGAGGTGGACATTTTTGAAGCTACCATTAATTGTGCACAATTTCAGATTTTTCTTTTTTTGCAGTATCGTGCAAAATCCAGTTGAGAAAGTTTTTATATTACATTTCTTTGATATCGTTTCTTTGTATATTTCTTGCACGAGTTTCAAGTTGGCGATAATATGAAACAATTTGTGTTTTTTTTTATGAACATGATATTATATGCAGTTTATATTAATAGAAATTATGAAATTACCATTGTATATTGTTTATTTTTATAACGATAACTTAATCTTATGTTAAATAAAAACAAATTTTATGCAAATTTATAATATTTCGAAATATAATATAATATAATTTAATATAATATAATATAATATAATATAATATAATATAATATAATATAATATAATATAATATAATATAATATAATATAATATAATATAATATAATATAATATATTATAATAAAATATAATATAATATAATATAATATAATATAATATAATATAATATAATATAATATAATATAATATAATATAATATAATATAATATAATATAATATAATATAATATAATATAATATAATATAATATAATATATTATAATATAATATAATATAATATAATATAATATAATATAATATAATATAATATAATATAATATAATATAATATAATATAATATAATATAATATAATATAATATAATACAATATAATATAATATAATATAATATAATATAATACAATATAATATAATATAATACACACAATTTGTATTTATTTATTTATTTTAGTGAAATGCACATGAAAACTCAATTATCTATTATTTTTATTCATATGTTGAGCAATTACATATATTTCCATATTTTTATCCATATATTATGTTGAGCAATAGATACATAATTATATTTCAATTGCTGTATTGAAGTAAGTTAAAATTAAACATACAAAACCAAGGCGATGGCAGGCACAAAAACTCACCTGCAGTCAAATTTAATAAAAATTTTAATTACCTTTTGCTTACACACAAACATTTTGGCTACGATTTCCCAAAAATAAAAATAAAAAAAAAAATAATAATAAAAATATCAAAAAAAAATAATAATAAAAATATCCTATTTATTTTTAATAAATATTGAAGCAAAGTTTGTTAGCGTGTGTGACGTCATCAATCACAACCTGAAAATTTTCTTAGCTTGGCGAAAACATCTATTATTTATTTATTTATTTATTTATTTATTTATTTATTTATTTATTTATTTATTTATTTATTTATTTATTTATTTATTTATTTATTTATTTATATTTTTTAAAAAACTATATAATGCAGTTACCATCGAAATTTTTTAAATATTTATAATATATGACGGGTAGTGGTGTTTCGAAGCAGGGGTGCTGCACGGCCATCGGGGGGGGGGGGGGGGGGGGTTCCCGCCGGTGGATTTCTTTTTTAATATACACAGTAAACCACTTTATTTTTTTTACCAATATTTGTATAATTATTATTACAATTTATGTTAACATTGTTTCGATGTTGATTTCCAAATCTTACAAAAACTTAAAGTAAGTCGAAGCCAGCAAAACAACAACAACAAACAAACAATTAGTTACTTGCATTATTGCTGATGAGGAATTTAGACTAAAGAATGAGGAAGGTGAATTTTATTTCATATTCTCAAAGAGAACATTGTTTCGAATCGATTGGTGATTTTTTTATAATTATTTTTTTTATTATTATTGTTTATTTATTTATTTATTTATTTATTTATTTATTTATTATTATTATTATTTTTTGGAGTTCATTAAGTATGTATGTAATGTAAAAAAAAAAAAAAAAAAAAAAATCGATATCTACGCAAGACAAAGGAACATCAATGAAAAAATTCTAAAAATCAGAAATTGCTGTGAAGGAATATTATACGAAAAGCTGTCGAGTGTCGCCCGCTATACGCTGCAATGTAAACTAGAGGTAAACTTGATATTCGATGTGCCCTCTATAGCGGACAATGTGAAGTATATGAATGAAGTTATGCAGTACAGTCGGCTACAAGTAAACTACAATATGCACATCAGAAAAAGTGGCAAACTAAAACTTTGGCTCACACAGCATTCCGAACAATAAATTTTATTTTTTATATAGCAGATTATGCCATGCCTGATTACAACATTATTTCACAAATTCTTATGTTTACAGCATCCAATAAAAATTAAATAAATACGTCATATACATAATTGAAATGAGAGAATTAATCAATAAATTTGTACGCTGATATCATTGATTGCAATACTGAACATTTTAACTATAAATTTCACGAAAATCAGCATAAGATTTATAGAGCAATTTTCTCAAACTTTAAATTGCGCTTTGACGCCATATATCAGCATTAAATAACATTCAGGACAAATATGATTTTGTTGCAAGTAAAAATAATAATTTGCAAATACTCGTAATTAAACTTTTGCTAATTTTCAAAGGTCAAAATGAGCTTCCGAGAAATAAAAATCAATACTCCATTAAAAAGAGCAAAAGTGATGCAATTGCGGGCAATGTATTTCTTTGCTCAGCTATGGCGATAGAGCGCAACTTCATGCCACCACCCTATATAGCAAAGGTGTCAATAACAAAAATATACAGACAGACACATTGCAGATTACTGAAACACAATATTTGCTTATATATGGAGGTTATCGGTTTAAGAAACTATTAAAAATTTTAAGTATGTCTATAGTATTTCTCATTGAAATTTCCCAGGAATCGGTGCAGTAGTTTTCTCAAAAATCGCAACAACAAAAACGTGTTTTTCCCCCATAAGCGTAATGTTATTAGTACATTATACCCACCCACCCGTCTTCTCCCCGCGAGCTAAATCAAAAATCTCCATTAATTGCAATGGTCAATAACTATACAACAAATTTCCACAAAATATATTATACAGACATAATACTAATATTTAATTTAATGTATATAATAATAAAATTTTATGTGCAATAAGTGAATAATAATAATTAAATCACGTAATTTATGCTGCATTTATGTCATTATAGCATAAACAAAATACAAAATTGTGCTGTACAACATAATAGTTATGCTATATGACAAAGTTATTAAGCCAGTGTAATATGTATAAGCATAACATAATTATGCTGTATTGAAGAAATTGTGCTGAAAATGAGCTAGCATAATTATTAATTATTTTCATCTCTATTAATTATTATGAAACTTCGATACTAATAAGAAGAAAATTTCATATTTATATTACGATTAACTTTTGTCCTAAATTCTTTCAATGAAAAATGGAATGGTACGTTTTGTTAGGATTATTATCTTTAGAAAATACAAACAAATCTCAAAAGAATGCATTTTAAATTGACTGTTATTATTATTGTTGTTATAACTGATTGATTTATTTGTTTGCTTTGTTTATATCTATCTATAAAACCAATAAATAAATATATAATTATTATTATGTATATTATAAATTTATATCCAGAATTGTTTTTTTCTAAATTTGGTATTGGAATTTCAAAACAAAATCTCTCTCTCTCTCTCTCTCTCTCTCTCTCTCTCTCTCTCTCTCTCTCTCTCTCTCTCTCTCTCTCTCTCTCTCTCTCTCTCTCTCTCTCTCTCTCTCTCTCTCTCTCTCTCTCGGGTGTATGCATTCATGTTAAAGTCGACGCCATGTTGGATCACTCAATAACATGGGCAGCATAGGAAAACGAGTCATTTTGCCAGGTTAAGAATACTTCACAATATTTTTGAGAGCATTGATGCTGATAATAGGTTGAATTAGTATCTCAAGTTTGTGAGAAAAATAATTATAAAAATAGCAATAATAATAATAAACCGATTTCTCAAAGAAAATAGACAAAAACAAAGTTTGTCCTATGCTGAGCAATGATATTCATTACTCCAGTATGGCCTCCAAGCGTATTAAATATGACGTCATCCGCATACGCTCTTAAAATTCCTACTTTTAAATTATTTATCGATTAATTTAGTTATGCAATAAAAATTTTTTAAAAAAAAAGGAAAAGATTATTCTAAAAAAAATAATAATATTTTTATGAATTTCTTCCATTTCTTTCCTATTTTGAAACACTTTTTTAAGAATGTATAGGGTATACATAATGAAAAATCAACTTTTAAAAAAATTGTTTACACAGTTTCCAATATTATTATTGTTCTTTTTTTTTTTTTTTTTTTTTTTTTTAATTTGAATTAAATTAATAGAACGTTATAAAAAAATTTAAATCTAATTGTAGAATAATTGAATTACAGAAACTTTGTTTAGTTAAAATGTTTAGGAATAACAAAAAAACATATTTTTAAATAATAATAAAAAAATTGTGAAGAACATAATACGCAGTTCCACATAGTAAAAAACCCCACAATTAAAGTAAAGAATGCAAGTTAAACCTCCCACGTACCGATGGTTCAAATTAGTATGTAATTATATATAAAAGTGATACTTAAGTTGTATGTAATTTATCATAGTTTTATTTGTCGACTTTCTCGTTTGCTTGGAATGTAATCATGTCACAGTACTCACAAATTAGTTCAACTTAACAATGTCACTAATTATTAACCTTCATCTACATGCGCGTTATATACATTCAAATACGATTTGAATTTGTTAATAACACAGCAAAAATGGACTATAACTTCAGTTTTTTTTTTTTTATTATTATTATTATTATTATTAAATCGAAAACATTAGACATAGACAACATGAAAATTTTAGCATTTATATCACAAAACACTTGATTGGACTTACATAAATATAACATTAATTAGTCGCAAAACCCAACTGTAGCGCCGTAGCAGTGATAAAAAAAATATTGATTTATGCAACCCGCACAACATTTTTATACTAGTTTTTGCCTGTTTCTGACGTCATAAACAGAAATATTCACGCAAATTGCATACTTTACAGTTTTTTTACGTTCTCTTGTGCGGCCACATTTACATTCTGGTAAAAAATTTCATCAGTTTTGTAAATCCCATTTGGTGTTAAAGAACATGTTGTTTCATGTTTTCTATGTCTTTAAGTTATGGTTCTTGTTTCAATCAAAAATTAATTTTTCTCAAAATTCTGTATTTTTTTTTTTTTTTTTTATCAGTCCTATTATTAAAAAAAATCTAAAAATTAATTGATGATTCATGCTTCAATCGGAAATCAACCTTTCTCAAAAATCTTTTTTTTTTTTTTTTTGAGAGAGAGAGAGACAGAGAGAGAGAGTTAAACTTAGGATGAATATGTGTATAAAAAATTACAAAATAAATATAAAAAACGTATTTATTAATTATTAGTGTTTTTAATTTTTATTGTTATTATTTATTTTTTATTATTATTATTTTACCCAGAAAGTTATTCTTTTGAAAATTTTATTAAAAATATATTCTACATAAATATATATTTATTTTTTAAAAAAATACTTTTTTGAGATGAAATAATTATTAAGAGGCTAAATTGTAAAAACAATAATTTTTAAAATAAATAAAAAATCAGCAACAATACATATCTAAGAACTAGTAAGAATAATAAAAAATAATAAAATCTCCACCCAACTTATATCAGTAAAAGCAGATTCTTGTTTCCAATTTTTGTTACTTATTTTAGATTATAATAGCGAATTTTATTATTATTATTATTATTAATATATTTAAGTATATATTTAATATTTACTTTAAATTTAAATATTATTAAATTCACTTTTTATATTATTCACTTTTAAGGCTCAGACAGCCGTCACTTGCTGAGAACTAATATGTGATGATAGTTAAGTTCTTAATAAGTTTTATGAAGTTCCTGCACATCCGTGCACTTTGTTGAGAGTTCATAAAATTAGCGCCATTAAAAAAAATCTGACTATTTTGATCAACTTTAATGCATATACTATAAATTAAGACACTAAAATGAAACTTTTTTATTTATACTGATATATATTTCCACATTTACCTTTCTTTCCTAATTTTACATCGATTGCTGTCCATTTATGTAATCACAATGCACATTCAACTGGGCTTAACTATGACTGCAACTATTACATCTGCTCTTTCTACATCAGAGGCTGCTTTACTTCGAGCCCTCTTATAACATTTAGGTTCTTTATTTCCCATTGTTTCAAGAAAATTACCATCCATTGCAATAACAAGTCTTTTATTTGTTTAAAACATTGAAATTTAAGGGTCTTCTATCACACGTGCACATATAGTTTGTTTACCAGCTGATGCTACTAGCTTCCCGCCGCCGCAGTTTTAAAAAAAAAAGTGCGCGAAACGAAATTTTCTGATTGGTCTTTGGTCTATTAGGCGGCCCGCTCTATTGAGTAGTTAGAAGTCTTCTAACTACTCAATAAGCTTAATAAGAAGTTAGTCAACTCAACAACAACTGATTAGGAGTCTGTTAACATTTTTGACGGGCCAATCACGAAGCGCCATTAAGACTTTTTAGCAAATTAATTCTTAATGGGTGACGGCTGTCTGAGCCTTTATTCATGGTAAAAAACAAATACGTAATATTTATGATAGTTCATTTTCAGCACAGATTTAAATTCAAATTTTCTTTATTTCCAAGAATAATAAAAAAGATATTACATGTGTTGAAGATATATTCGACTTAAAAAACCTGAGTTACCTGCCGTTCGACTTTTTACGGTATCGCCCATCCGCCCTCCTTCTCCTCAAATGTGACAATGGGCGATACTTTAGGCATGCCCGATTTAAATCGACTGAGGACTTTTGAGTCGAGTAGGCTGTACACATGGAATTGTCAATTATTTACTAACGATATTACGTCAAACAATATTAATACTTACAATTTATGTACAGGGAATTTAACAATAACAATATTTTTATTTTTCAGCACAATTTATGCTATCTATATTGCATAATAACTTTGCAACATAAATATTATGATGTACATCATATGTTATTTTGATTCAACATTTATGCTATAAACATAAATATAGCATAAATTTACGTAATTTATTCTTTCCGCTCATAAATAATAAAAAATCATGGATGACAAAATATCATGGAAAAATTCTATTATAAAAAACTCAGTTTTGTTTTTTCTACCGTACCGTAACTATCAAAGAAAACGTCCTGCATCCCACGGATATACGATATTTCCCCGCACATATTTATCCTGTGTCGTGCGACATATTGTGTGACTGAATCACACACGGTCCAAAAAATCAAGCGCTTCAATACAGTAAAATCACCGAAAGTCACGTTCGCGGGGGCCACCGTTTTCAAACATGCTGATAGTTTATTAAAAAACGTTGTCCAACGAGTGCGCGCCGCTTGTTGGAGGATGTTTTACTCCTCATGCGTTGTAATTTCCCTTTACGCCAAGCTCGTACTAAAACGTTGCTCAACGTTTGGACGAAGCGCGCTGCAGGGAGAAATATCATTTACAGCCCTTACGTAGTTTTAATACGATCCGTGCGCAGCGCTTTAATTTTTACACTATCCAAAGAAATTTTATTTCCACTAAATGCAGTATGAGTTGTTACAAGCTACCACGTTTTATTACGCTTAGGCTCACATCGTTTATTTTTAATTGGCTATTCACGTAAATTTTTGTTTTGTTATTTTAGCTATTTTTTCAAGACGATGTTTAATGTTTAATTTGTAAATGTCTTAGTTAGTAAAAATAAATACATATATTCATACAAATATTTTTAAAACACATTTATTATATATCTGAAAAACATACATTAACTATAACAGTATTTTTACAATTTCAGCTCTGTTGTCAAGTAAAAAATATATTATACAGCCATGCTTTAAAAAAATATTATAATATAATTGAATGTACAGTATACCTTTAAAAATTAAAAAAATGTTAAATGCTACAAATTATTAAAAAATTAAATCAAACATTTAATTAGTTATTGTATTGAATTTTTCTTATTCTAAAAAATTTCAATGAAATTTGAGTTAAATGAAAACATCTAGAACTTTTGATATTTTTTTTTAAATGTTTTGGTGGATGTACCGTAGTATAAATAACACTTCGAAGGCTGCAAAGAGTGTCAGGCTATTGCTCGTTTGTCCTAAGTAATTGCCAGTGAAGAGTACCTCCCGGTCCACTATGGCGTAGAACTGCTGTGATCTGTAAAAAAAATAAAATATTCTAATATAAATATATTTTATAGTTCTTATAATTGTTTTACTATTTCTTTGCTATGCAGTTCTATTGTGAAACTTTTTTTTAATGCATCAAAGCAATTTTATGTTATTTTCTTATTCATAATTAACTGGAATTTTTTACATTTTATATATATATAATATACTGACCTATAAGGTAACAGTGAATGGCTCTTGAAGTGAGATTCTTGGCTCAGTACGCTGTCAAGTTGTAGTCACCTAAAACACATATAAAAAAAAAGTTAGCTTGTGTTCCAAAATTATATTGTATGAATAATAGAAAGAAAAGAGAGAAAAAAAAGGGAAATGCAATGCCTGAGAAGGGAGAGGGCGGATGAAGAAAAGAAATGTTCGGGTAAGCAAGAAAGAGTGGGCGAGTGAGCAAGAGAGAGAGAGAGAGAGAGAGAGAAAGGGAGGGAATAAATAAAAATTTGTAATATATTAAAATATATAATAATAAATTAAATAATCAAATTGACTTTAATTAAATGAATTTTGCAAGATAGTTATGATTTTTATTTTTTGCATATACAGTATTGAAAATCCATATTTAACGCAATTTTTTTTTATTTCAAACGTGCAAATATAGAACTTTTTTTTTTTCAATGTTTGTAATGACCTGCTAAAACTTAAAATGTGTAAAATTAATAACAATTACATCAAATTCTACTTTAAAAAATTAAAACAGAAAGGATTTGAAAACCAATACTATATAGGAATTATTATACTGTATATATAATATAGCAACATTAAAATAATTCTTTATCCTCCATTTAATACACCATTTCTTTAGGATTTGTTGTTTAATAAGTAATGAATATTTAGAAAACTAAAAAATATTAAATTTTTGTGGCGTAACTTACCGAGATTTTGAAGAGATATGTCTTCAGCTTGCATATATGTACACACGTTTTCTTTTATACACAAATAAAAACTCAATACCAAGACGATATTCCAGGCTTCTTTCTTCTTTCTCACTCACAAAGCTTCTAAAAAGTCAAGGCTGGAAAATAACGGACACTTACTTGCCTTTTTTAAATAATGTTGGGGGAGGAAGGAGCCAAAAGCGCCCTCCCATTCCTCCTAACACGTAAGAGAGAAGTTTATGAACCAATTTAATGATTTTCTTTAGTAAAATTATCCCTAACAAATTGTCCAAACAAATTTATAATAATAATAATATATATAATAAAAAAATTAAAGCATATAAATTTACAGATAAAATATAATATCTCTTAATTTACTAGTGATAATTACAACTTTATTCAGTATTTTTTTATCTTTTTAAATAAGGGCTGCCCTGGATAAAAAAGGTAAAATAAACTACTTACGAGAATTATATAATGAAGACTAAAATATTTTCAGGGTGTTATTTTATTGCATTTTTATTCTAAAAGATGGCAATGTCTTAAGTCCTAAGATACGTATGGACATTTCTAATTTTTGAGTTCATTGAGAATTTATAATTAATTTTTAAAAGTCTTAAAATGACGTTACAGTCGTTAATTTTTTTCCTATGCCCACATGCATAGGTATTGCGTATCGACATTTTTCGATTTTTTTTAATAGAAATACTTAATGAACTTAATAATTAGAATTTTCAAATAAATCGATTCAGGACAATGTCTTCTTTTAGAATATGGAATAAAATTTTACCCTGAAAACATTTTTAGTCGTCCTCCTTGGCCTGGCGTAGGTGAAAAAATTTCAATTATAAATAAACGCTAGCTCAATCTTCCTAAATTTTCTCTCTTTCTATTCATCAAATCGACCCTGTCCTCGGCTCCTAAAATGATGATGACGATCAACTTTGATTATTCAAATGGAATATGTGTTTTTTTTTTTTTTTTTTTTTTTTTGCCAGAGAACAGGGTTTATGAACAACACTTTTGTTTTGGAATTATGAAAATAATTCTAAGAGAAAAAAAAAGCTTTTTGAAAATATGAACGAAGCATTTTTTTTTTTTCCATTTGCTTAATCTGGCCTAAATCTGCAAAGTAATAAAAAAATAAGTGATTTTCCATTATGAATTTTTCATACTTTTTTTTTCTTTTTTTTAATATTTCACTCTAAAATAAAATTTAGCAGTTCCCCCCTCTATTAAAAAAAATCATAAAATAAAAAGAACATTATTTTTTTCTTAAAAAGCTATCTGCACTGACAATTATACTGAATTACCTGTAAATAGTCACGTGGTAAAAAAAAATCGCGCCCGCGGCGGGCTATTGGCGCTTCGCGCGTCTATTGAGGGGGCCCAGTCAGATTTCTGTCCCCGGGCCCAAAATACGTAGGACCGCCACTGCTTTCAGGATATATATTATTTTGTATTTCCTTCAATATAGCATGTTTAAAAATTTTCAAATCGATTTGTCCATCGGTTATGATGATGAGTGATGAGTGAAAAAATACAATGCTGGATATAATAGGATGTCCTAGCTATCTCAACATTATTTAATTATTTTTTCTTACTAATTTATCCTGTATATTTTAATAACATCGATCAATATAATGCTCTCAAAAATATTGTAGAGTGTTTTTAAACTGGTATATAAATAAGTTATTTTCCTATGCTACGCATGTTATTGAGTGATCCAACATGGCGTCGACTTGAACATGAATGCAAGCACCCTTTATGTTCACGCCTACTTGATTGAACTTCGGTGTTTTCCGTCAAAACATGTTCGTCGTCTACCGCCGTCACGACGGCTCGAGGAGAGGGGAGACTGAAAGAACACGAGAGTTCATTCACAAATTAAAAGAGAGGGTAAATTGTTAGTATAATTGAACAGTTTACATTTTCATACATCATGCTCGTAATAATGTTAAACTGTCTCTATATTTTATATACAATACTGGAAGCTAATAATATCATCATTGATTTTGGATTCGCAAATATTGATATACTTTTTTTTAAAATTAAAATTATTTATTTCTCAATCGAAATACGTGGGGTATTTATATATTACACTTGGTGTCCGTTCGCGTATTTTTTAAATAATTTCGTGATCATCTGTATTTTATGTTGCTTCTTAATTGTATTAAATATTTTATTTACTTCTCAAGTTTTAGATCAATTCAGATTGTTTATTATTATAATTATTATTGTAATTCTCTGTTTTTAAAAATTAATTTGGTTGAAAAAAATATATATATCGGCAACATCAAGTCAACGGAATTTGCATAAAATGTGAGTATTTGCTTTCTTTGTACCATTAATTATTTGTTTATTTGTCGTTCCTCATGCCCTTGCTGATTGAAAACAATTTTGATTCAGAGCTGGGGTCACACAGACTTACTTTAATCAAACACGCAATACACCCCTTGCACTTTGTCGCCATGTTTGTGGTGCCTAATGCATTGTCCAGCATAGGAGAAACATCATTTCTCCTAATTTTTAACATTAAAATGAGTTTTTTTCAACTGAAAGTTTTTTTTCTTAAATTCTTCGAGCTTATTATAGGAGCTAGAAATAAGGCTTTTATTGAGGTTTGAAGCTTCTTTTGCTATTAAAAAAAAAATAAAATTACGTTTTTCCTATGCTGGCCTATGTGTTCCTGACCAACAAAATGGCGGTTCTTAAATATAAGTGCAACCGGTCTATAACACAGGGACAATGTTACAGGGAAAATTTTTAGGCACCCTAATAACTTTTGGTACACCAACCAACATAACTTTTTTTTATTATTAATATTACATGGCAAGAACTGATTTTTTTTTTTTTTTTTTTTTTTTTTTTTTTTGCGTAAGGATTTATATTTGGCCTATTCATAAATAAATGTTCTTTAATTTGAGCTATTGGTGGTTTTCCTACACCAACATAACTACATACCAAATCATGTGGGGTTGCCAAAAACTAGGGTACCTATATACCATATAGTTTTAATTTTACATATAACAAAAAATTAAAGTATTTATTTTATCAATAGAAATAAATTTTCAAAGCTTTTGCAATTATTTTATAACAAATTTGTTTAATGATAACATTTTCATTTGTATCGGTGACAAATAATTATATTTAATATAGGTGTAATTTTACTTTGTATCGGTGACAAATAATTATATTTAATATAGGGGTAATTTTACTTTGTATCGGTGACAAATAATTATATTTAATATAGGGGTAATTTTACTTTTACCTTTTACACTCGTCTTTATTTTGAGGATGTCATATTATTATTTAATGAATATTGGAGAGATCCGAGGAAAGAGGATATTATACAAAACTGTATACACCCCTCAAATAATTTTCAGCTTCAAAGCATTAATACAATGCGAGATCGTTTTTTTTTTTTTTTTTTTTTTTTTTTTGGCAAATTTTGACAAAGGGGTTGCTTGCAAAAAAATTTCAACTGTACATTAAGAATAAGTAACATTTCTTGAATCTATGATATTAATTTGAAATTGTTATTGCTTGTTGTTACATGGGAAAAATAATTTTAATTTCACTTTTTTGAACAAAGTTCTAAAACAGGGTGTTTTAGTTTACTAATTGATGAATTGTGAATGAACTGTTTGCGATAAAAATATGAAATTTATAAAATATATTTTCAGATTTATAAGCCGCACGACAAAAGTAATTTCAATTTTTTGTGACTTTTTATTTTTGTATTATAACGATCCAAACTTCGAAAACACGGGAATTTCTAATACGAGCTTTTCATTCTACGCGTGCGATATAATATGTGACATGAGTTTTCAATGTATAATATACATAGTACATACACATACATAATTATATATATATATATATATATATATATATATATATATATATATATATACACCATTATATATATATATATATATATATATATATATATATATATTATATATAATTGTGTATGTGTATATATATGTGCGTGTGCATGTGTGTTTAATCTGAAATATGTTAGTTACTCGTCACTGAAATAATAAACTAATTTTTAGAGAGCATGGAAAAAAAAAACGCATTTGGTGGGGAGGTATATAATTTTTGATACAACTGTATATACTGCACTGATATGTATAATACTGGACATTTATAATTTTAAGTGTTTGAAGACATACACGGAAATAATAAATCACGTAATTTATGTAATATATTATGCGTAATTTATCCTGTTTATGTCATCACAGCATAAATAAACTAGGACCAACTCTAAAAAACATAACATTTATGCTATATAACATAATTATTATGCAGTATAGCAGAAATTATGTTTTGTATTGAACAAATGTTGCTGAAAATAAACTTGCATAATTATTTTTCTTCTTGTGCCCGAAGTAAATGGAAAAGCTTGCACAACAATGGCAATATATATCAACATTTCAATGCATTCATTTCCACCCGCTCTATATCTTAGCCTGTGTAATATGTATGGCAAAGTTACCATATTTACAATTTTCCCATAAGCCTAATTTATTGCAACATTTAGATTTCATGTCGCGTGGTATATATAGAGTATAGAGTGATTTCATTTATGTTAAAGTCGACGTCATAAGTGAGTATTAAATAACATTGGCTGGTATAGGAAAATTGCTTATTTTTACAGTTTAAAAATACTTTGCAATATTTTTATAGTTTAAAAATACTTCGTAATAATTTTGAGAGCATTGATGCTGTTAACAGGTTGAATTAGTACCTCAAGTATGTAAGAAAAATAATAAAGACGAAAAAATAGCTAATTTTCCAAAGAAAACAACCAAAAACTACGTTTGTCCTATGCTGAGCAATGTTATTCGAAAAGCACTCAGAATGACGTCATGCGTACACAGTAGAAAGTTTTAAATTCACATTTCTTA
>OX439136.1:1581503-1606423 GCA_949318235.1 Ecdyonurus torrentis
TGTTGATTAAGAGCATATATTAGCAAGTAACCACTATAGTTTGATAGTTTTAAAAAAATGCATGATAAAGTGAAAATCCACTAACAGAAAAATTATCCATGGAGATTTCAACATTTTCCCAGTTTCTATCCATGGGAAAAAACTATCCACGGTCAATTTATCCATGGGCAAATATTTCCCATGAAAAATATGTTGAATTCCCCACGGATAATTTTGCTATCCACTTTTGCCAGGGTATAACGTCACTATAATTTATAATATTTCAAGCACTGCATGAAATAAATAATTGCTTCTAAATTTATAATTACATAAATATACTTTGCGTCATTATGTAGAATAATTCAAAATTACTGTTGTGATTTTGATTTAAATAAATTTCTCTATTTATAATTTGTATATCGGAAAATAAAAGAAAAAAAAATGTAAACATTTTTTAAAGTATTTTTATTTTTTACGAAAATAGCTAAAGTAAATGAAGTAAAGTGACGCTAAAAGTAACTTCACTGTTTTTAACAGTACAGTGAGTAACGTAGTGTCATTACTTTTTATGAACTGTAACGAGTAACGTAACGAGTAAGTTACTTTTTTTTTTTTGAAGTAATGATTATAGTAACATAATAACGAAGTTACAAAAATTCAGTGAAGGGGGCAACTGATGTTTTCTAGTTTTTGGTTGGTAATATATTTCAATTCTTTCACGTTATAATATTATATACCTATTTTTATGTAGCAATTTACTTGTGGGAAAATATTAAATAAATATGTATAATGAGAGAGAGAGAGAGAGAGATAGGAGAAAATGAAATCTGTGTTTGTACGCCAGTGTTGCTCCCGAAGCAACAGCCGGAACAACTCTCTCTATAAAAATAAAGTCTAACCGTTAAAGTTAATTTCCATACTCTGCAATATAATTAGATATTATTTCATCAAATGTCAGAAATCATAGAAATGGATAACCTTCAGGTTGAAGGTAGTTGTTCGGTCAATCAAGCTAACGACAATCTAACAGTCTTTGAAGAAAGAGATAACAATTGCAATGATAAGATCATATGTTGTTGCTTATGTTTACCATTCATCATCTGCTGGGGAGTTTTGATATTAATTTATAGTTCTATTTAAATATTATATAAATATTTAACAAAAAAAAAATCGAAGCATTCTGCATAATGTAAGTATTGAGATTATTAATTTACTTTTTTAAACAGAAAGTTTGGTACTACAGTATAGTATGGTACCATATTTGGTACCATATTTGGTACCATATTTGGTACCATATTTGGTACCATATTTGGTACCATATTTGGTACCATATTTGGTACCATATTTGGTACCATATTTGGTACCATATTTGGTACCATATTTGTTACCATATTTGGTACTATATTTGGTACCATATTTGGTACCATATTTGGTACTATATTTGGTACCATATTTGGTACTATAGTTATCAGCATCATATTTACAAACAGTCTACAAGTAAGGCATTAAAGCCATAGACCATATAAAACAACATGTGCTTTTTAATGAATAAACACGAAATGGGATCTTCAAAACTGTAAAGTAATTAGCAATTTTAACAGTTCGCAAAACGTCCACAGATCATGTAGTGTCTTTAATACGGCAGCGGCAGTTGTATAGCCTTTGTTAATAGGGTGTGTGCGCATGTCGTCATTCTGAATGCTTTTCAGTGCTCTTCTTGAGCAATAAATAACATTGCTCAGCATAGGACAAACGTAGTGTATGGCTATTTTCTTTAGCAAATTATGTATTTTTTTGGTTATTATTATTTTTCTTGCATATTTGAGGTACTACTTCAACCTGTTAACAGTATTAATGCTGTCACAAAACATTGAAAAGTATTTTTAAACAGGCAAAATGTGTTATTTGCCTATGCTGTCCATGTTATATATTTAGCGCTCACTTATGGCGTCGACTTTAACATGAATGATAACACCCTATATGCCTCCGGCCAGTCCTGGCAGTGCAAGCAGGTCATGGCAGAAAGGCCCGGCACGCCAAGTCAGAGGTATCTCGGGCTGGTTTACCAATCCACCCATTACTATGAATCCACCCATATACTATATGAATCCACCTCATCTCACTTATGTCTATGAAACGGTTTCATAGACATACCACATGTTGTTGGTTGTTGGTAATATAGCTAATTACTTGTAATAGTTGCGCGGTATACACGACTTTTTTTATTTTTTTTTTTATTTTTTTTTTTTTGACTGATACATTACTGCAAACTGACTGTACTGTTAAACAGTTGGGTTAAATTGTACGTTTGATTTAGCCGTTAATTATTATTAATATATATTACACACAATATTATTACACACACACACACACAATATAATAGGTATGTGGTCTGTAGCCTGCAAAGAACAAAAAACTATGATAAATTACAAGACACAAACAAACCCATTATTATGACTAGAGAGCGCAAAAAAAAATTGATCATTTTGACAAAATAGTCGACTATATAGTCGATGATTTTTGGTGCAAATAGTCGAGAAATAGTCGATTTTATACAATAAAAAATCGAAAAAATTCATTTTTTTTTACATAAATAGAATGATAAAAAAATGATTTTGTGAGTAAAAAGTCCTTTAATTTATGTTAAATAGAAATTTTAGCATCTAAATACTCAAATTAGCCGAGCGTGTCCTTATCTTGTGTGTGTTATATTGTTTTGCTAATTTTACATTTTTGGCAGAATAAAATTTAAATTTATTGAATCAATATTTTATATATATATATATATATATATATATATATATATATATATATATATATATATATATATATATATATATATATATATATAAAATATTGATATATCAAATATAATATATATAAAAAATGTTACAATTTCAAATAATTTAATACTTATTAAAAGAAATTTCCTTAAAAACGTAAAAAAGTGCAAGATAGTCAAAAATAGTCGATTTTTTGTTAAATAGTCGCTAAGCTCGAAATAGTCGAAAATAGTCAATTTTTGTATTGGTTTAAAATGCACTATTTGTTGAGATCGGTGGAGATATGAAATAAAACTAGCGATAGTCAACATAATGACAATAGTCGAAAAACTATTTTTGCTCTCTCTCTAATGATGACTCTTAAAACTTCAGTATTAAAGTCCTTGTCAACTTACTTTTTTATCATTTAGAATACTAGACTGATAATTACCATACCTTAGTATCCATGAATTAGACCATCACTTCGGTTTTGTATATTTATTTTCGTTTATTTTCCTTTTTGCGTTTATATCACGTATCTGACGTCACAATGTACCGATGGGACCGTGATAGGGGTAAAGAACATGAAGGAGGGGCTTAAATTTATCACGTGACCAGAGCGGTGACGTCAGATACGTACGTGATATAACCGCAAAAAGGAAAATAAACAAAATAAATACAAAATCAACGTGGTATCTAATTCATGGATATTAAGGTATGGTAATTATCAGTCTAGTATTCTAAATGATAAAAAAAGTAAGTTGATAAGGCCTTTAATATATTGTATTCTCACAAACTGGGGAGAACACTTGTAAAGGGGGCCACCTGCGCTACAATGAGGAAGTATAATGATTTTTGGGTCCGTATTTGAGCACAATTTTAGAAAGAGTATTAACTCGTAGATTACATTGAAGTTGAAAGATGATTATTTAATTTAATTATATTTCAGAAATATTTTAACTTATAACTATAAATATTATATATTTTTTTCAGGTACTGCAATGTATACAAAAGAAAACAGCAGCAGGTTCTACAAGATTGCAGCTGTACTGTTACATCAGCTGCCATGCAAATCTTCTGTGAAAACACTTCCAACTGTAAAAAAACTCTCACCTCTTTTCTTTTGTTAATTTAAAATAACTTACAAAACTGATGTAAAAAAAAGTTTAAACACAAATGCAGAACTTTTTTTTTTTTCATCGTTTATTAATTTGTGCAAAAGATCGTGTAAAATGTGCTTATTTACCTAGTGCAAACATAACCTTTCCTTTAACCCCCCCCCCCCTGTTTGGAGGCCCCTAAGACCCAAAAAGGGGCGTAGCTAGGGTGTTACGCTCCCTTTGTGGCCCCTTAAGAGGGGGTTACTACCCTTTTGTGGACGAGGCCCCTTGATTGCCAGTCCGACCCTGCTTTTCAGGACCCTTAGGTATTTATTATACACTCGCAAAAAAAAAAAAAAGTTGGCAAATATTGTTATTGATTTGGAAATTTTAAAGAAAATTAGACCACGTGTTGATCTGTTGTGCAAGCAGGCACGTCACATTCCAATAACGTTTAAGCGTGAAAAAAAAACTATTTAAATTTTTAATAGAGTATATTTAAATAGAATTTTTTAATAGAGATAATAATTTTGAAAAAAAATCCATGACCCAAATAGTCTTTAAAATAATTATAAACTGATGTGTAAAACACATTTTCAATCCAAATAATCTCGGCCCATTTGTTTGTTTATAAACGTTTCTAAAATATATGACATGGCATATTATAATGACTATATACAGTATAATAAATATTATTATAGGCTTATGCCGCTTATGCAAGCAAATATGATGGCATATTTGTCAACAATAGAGAACGAGCGAGATCGAGTGTTTCAATCAAATAGAGGAAAATAAGTCATACAATGTTGCATTGAATTTCTCGTTTTGGACCATTTTTTATTTACTTTCAGTTCATAGATATAAATAGAGAGTGGAGAAATAGTCTTAAGACTATTGTCAATATAGAGATTATAGAGGGTTTACTAAAAATGTCCTCAAATCTCACGATTTCAAGCCTATACAAAATTAAAAAAAAAAAAAAAAAAAATTTAGAGACTATTTTGGACTTTGTATAATATACTTTTGTTTGGACTATTTGAGCTTTTTTTATGTTTTTTTGCTAATTGTAATAATAATAACGTGAAATTCTTTTTTTTTTTTTTTGAGGCTATTTTTTTTGACTATTTTTTAGTTTTGAAGACTATTTTGATGGAAAAAAAAGAGAGACTATTTTTCCGCTTTATTCATAATATTAATGAATATAGAGCTAAATTCTTGTGTCCGTCCCTTAATAACATAACCATGTATTTGAAAATAATAATATTTTTTGAATGTCGTCAGGAATATAAAACATCTATTGTTATTATTTTAATGGTAAATTTTATAGTAATGCATTTCTATGAGAGAGAAAAATTAACGGATCTCTCTGCTAAAAGAAAAAAACTCACTTTTTTTTTTATTAAAGGAGTATCATAGTCAACATTGGATTTTTTTAAAAACCTTTTTAAGTAGAAAACAAATAATATATATATATATATATATATATATATATATATATATATATATATATATATATATATATATATATATATATATATATATATTTGTTAATGACATTTATTGTAAAGCTAAATTGCGAGAAAGGTAGTGCTGGAAAAGTAAGTCACTATAGTAGATTAAAAGTGGGGAAGCAGCTCAGACCTGCTTGCTTCTGGTGCGAAGAATTCTCCCACTGCTACCGTCACATTGTTTCCACTTCCGGCACTTCCTTTTTCTGTTTATAACAAATTAAAGATGAAATATCAATTTGTTTTTGTTATATAATAATTGTGGTATAAAATGATCAAAATAAAGCTTTCTATATTATAAAAAATAACAAGAAGTATCCACAATTACTGAATACAAAATACAGTTTAAACATACAAACAAAAATAAAGCAAACAAATATCTATAGGTTTCCGTGTCAACATAGTGTATCTGCACTTACCACTAGTGTTGTGAGTGGAACATCTGCACTTTCCACGCAGCCCAGTGCGTGGACTAGCGGCCAATTACTTAACATTGCGGCAGAAAGTTCAGATGTTAAGTGATTTGCCATATTCTAATGTGTATCATTCCAAAATTACGTGATCTATGATTAAAAACGAACTGTTTTACTGTTCAGTAATTTAAACAATTATTTAGAAAAAATTCGAGAATTCAAATGTAATTAAAAAAATACATGCAATGTTATTCAAATGTTCACTGGTGTGATGAGACATTTGAAAATTATTTGTTGTTTCCTGACCTGATATGATAATAAAATGTAAAATATGTTTTGAAAATAACTGTTATGTGTGAACTATATTAAAGTCATAGACCACATAAAACAACATGTGCTTTTTCTTGAATAAACACGAAATGGGATCTTCAAAACTGTTGATAATTTTTACCAGAATAAATATTAATGTAGCCCCACGAGAGAACGTGAAAATACTGTAAAGTATGCAATTTGTGTTACTATATTTATGTTTATGACGTCAGAAACATGCAAAAATTAGTATGAAAATGTTGTGTGGGTTGCATAAGTCGACATTTCTGATCACTGCTACGGGGCTAGGCAAACTAAAGTTATTTATGTAAGTCCCATTAAGTGTTTTGTGATAAATGCTTATGTTTTTCTCTGGTCTATTTCTTTAATAAATAAACAGAAAATATTGATGATAAACATGAATAATCTGTAATATATACATGTAAACTAAATAAATAATAAATAAATAATATTTAGTCTTTATTGTTCCAACAACAAATTAGCAGCAGATGAAATATGTTTATATAATAAATTATTGAAAATTGAACAAAAGGCGCAGTCAGGACTGTGAGTCTTATCAACTGAAGCGGAGATTAAGTGATGACACTTTATGAAATAAAAACAAACATTTATAATCAACATTATTTTGTGTGCACTTATAACATTATGTTTAAATAAGAAAAGATTTGTACAATCTATATATAAGTTAATTTTTTTAAACTACATATTCTATACTAATTCTAATAATAATTATACAATATATATTTAAGCGAATACAACATTGGTTTAATAGTTTTAAAATATTGCTCTCTTTTAAGTTTTTTTTTTATAATTTTTCAAATTGAGAAGATGTGTTAATAAATTTTTCTAGATAGATAGATAGATAGATAGATAGATAGATAGATAGATAGATAGATAGATAGATAGACAGACAGACAGACAGATAGATAGATAGATAGATAGATAGATAGATAGATAGATAGATAGATAGATAGATAGATAGATAGATAGATAGATAGATAGATAGATAGATAGATAGATAGATAGATAGATAGATAGATAGATAGATAGATAGATAGATAGATAGATAGATAGATAGATAGATAGATAGATAGATAGATAGATAGATAGATAGATAGATAGATAGATAGATAGATAGATGCAGGCAATAGAAGACTTGCAAAAGTTGGTTTAGTGAGATATTAAACAGACTCACAGCCCAACAATACTAACAAAGTGCTAGCAGACAGCTTGGTAAACTTGACAAAATAAATTTAAACTTGACAACATTAAAAATATAAATTACATAATAAGCTGCAAAAAATATAAAGTTAAATGAGAACTATTTTAAAAATGTTCTATTGTACCGAAAAAGAGAGGGGAAATAGTTACCATAGTTGCAGTTACAATAAAACCAAATAATAAAAAAAAGGAAGGATTTTTTTAAAATTATATTAATATAATTGATATGATTTATTTTATATTGTACAGAAGAGAACAAAAATAAAAGCGCAGCAATAATAATAATTAATATTAAAGTGCTCTTCATGGAAAGTAATTATGTACGTGCGATTTTGTGAACATTTTGAATTTTATACGACTTTTATAAAACTCTTTTATAGATATATATAGGTTATTATAATATTTTTACAGGCAAAATTTCTTAACATCTTAAATTTTCGTAATAAAATGTAAAAATAAATGTTCTTTAATTATGGTACAGATGTACAGTTTTTTTTTTGATGAAAATCAAATGTATAAGGGATCACGTGGTCTAAAAAAAATTCGGCGGTGGCGGGCTGTCCCCCACCCCCTCAGAATATATAAGCTATCACCGAGTGCTTGCCTAATCACAAACTTCACGAGCCGCCCCTGACATATATATTATATAAGTAATTTACTTGTGGGGAAACATATGTA
This sequence comes from Ecdyonurus torrentis, assembly GCA_949318235.1. NCBI lineage: Eukaryota > Metazoa > Arthropoda > Insecta > Ephemeroptera > Heptageniidae > Ecdyonurus > Ecdyonurus torrentis. The sequence continues at coordinate 1,589,495 of OX439136.1, forward strand.
GGGAGAGAGGAAGGGAGATACGAAGGGAGAGAGAGAGAGAGAGAGAGAGAAGGATGAATGAAAAGTGTGGTGGGCAACAGTTTCCTACCACAAGCAACAGTCTGAACAGCTCCTCACTATAAAGTCCAACGTAAAAGTTTCTATATTGTGCAAAATTAATAATTAATTGATTGCAATGCCAGAAATCATAGAACTTGATGATCTCCAAGATCAAACTCAGGTTCAACGTCCTTCGGTCAATCAGTCCAACAATCAAATCTTCTTTGAAGAAACAGACGATGACCCTGACGATGCGATTGTGATTTGTTTTATAGTTTGTTTTCCATTCATCGTATGTTTCACAGTTTTGATATTAGTTCATTATTTTACTTAAACTTTATACACATACAAAATGTCTTCTTTATTACATTCTGCATAAAATGTAAGTATAGATTTATATTTTTATAAATCAAAAAGTTTCTGAAATAATTGAATTTTCTAAAATTAAAGAAATAATTTTGTCCAAAAAAGATATCATTTTATAAGGCTAAATGGATTCCCAAATGTTAGTGATTGTTAGAATAATGCAAGCATGGTAGTTAGCAATTTTTTATTATCCTAGCTTAATTGTAGGCAACCTGTTCAGCTTTTCTGACGCACAAGTTGCATAACTACGGAATGTACAGGAGCGCATTAAAAATACTGTACCACTATATTTACAAGTGTTTGTGATCTTTTTAAACAATTTAACTGAATATTTAGAGAATAGAGAATAGAATATATACGTTAACCATGGCACCCTATATATATTATATATCGTTCATATTAAAAAAGTCAACGCCTTAAGTGAGTATAAGTAACACGGGCTGCGAGGTATTTGAGAAAATTGGCATATTATATATTTTAACAAGTTGAATCTGCTTTTCAAATATGCGAGAAAAACAAATAACCAAAAATACTTCATTTCCAAAAAAAAAAATAATAATAAAAATAATAATAATAATAAAAAATTTTGTCCTATGATTAAAGCAATAGGACAATTATGGCCATAAGGCAATTATGGCATCGAAGAGCATTTGTTATGACGTCATGCGCACACATCTTATACATTTAAAAAATATTATCTACATGTCGTTGCAAACAAAATGTTGTATCTTTCTTTCTTTCTCTCGAAATTTTAGTTAATTCTTGCAGTAGCTGATTTCACCACTTAATATATTTTTAGCGCCTTTTTTAAGCTCATTATTATTTTTTTAAGCACATTATTATTATTTTTAAAGCACATTATTATTATTTTTAAAGCACATTATTATTTTTTTAAGCACATTATTATTATTCTTTGAGCACATCATTATTATTTTTAAAGCACATTATTATTGTTTTTTAAGCACATTATTTTTATTTTTAAGCACTTTTTTTTAAGCACATTATTATTATTTTTAAAGCACATTATTATTTATTAAGCACATTATTTTTATATTTTAAGCACATTATTATTATTTTTTAGGCACATTATTATTATTTTTTAAGCACAATATTATTTATTAAGCACATTATTTTTATTTTTTAAGCACATTATTATTATTTTTTAAGCACAATATTATAATTTTTTAAGCACATTATTATCATTTTTTAAGATATTTAAAAAATAATACTTCTGTTATAGAATTTATTAATTATAAATCCCTAAAAACTAAAATTATTTTTGATGTTGATTATAAAAACTTATGGAATTATTAACACATATATATAAGACCTTATACACGGGTGAAAACTATGCATACTTTATGCTACAATTGTGCTATTGTAGCATAACTAATGCTCAATTGGAACAACATAGTTAATTATGCTATGTACAATGTAATATTTATGCTGTTACATATTTATTCTGCTGTATTGAACAAATTGAGCTGAAAAAATAATTATTACGTATTTATTTTTGTCCGTGTTTAAATTTGATAAGGTCCCAAAGGTCCCATGTTATTTGATTGTTATAAAAGTGCATTGTAAAATAAAGTGATATCATATTGGTCAGTAGTCCCTGCGTCATCCTTGATGATATAAACGACGTGACCACCTGTGGCCCTCAACATCTAGATCTAGGGATATTTTCCACCCACTCCAAAAACAAGTGCATTACTTTATTTACGAATACTAACTTATTTAAGATATACACTTATAAACTATTAATGGTAACTAAAATAATGCACTTTGGCAAGTTATTATTATTAGCTAATTTAAGTTACTTTTGTTTAGTTATTACGCTTAACTAATTTTCTCCCTCCTACGCTGCTGCGTGCGCGCGCTACTCTGCTCTTGCTCGTCTCGCTCGCTCTCGCGCCCGCCTGCCTCATGCACTCTGACTAGCGTATCCCGCCACCTCTCTCTCTCTCTCTCGCTCGCACACAATTCAACCCGGCACACTTGTTTTTTTATATTCTTCTCTCTCTTTCCCCACATCTTTAGCAATTAGCATGCAACATACACGATAATAATTAAAATCCACAAAATATTACGCATTTTCACAATAAATATAGCAATGATACGTTAATATAAAGTTTTCAATCACATGCATACCGTGACAGTCTATACCTGTCGGAAAACACGAAAATAACAAAGACGAAATTAAATTTCAGTTACATAATGTATTAAAGTGACCGTTTATTTACATGTTAAACGTGTGTATGGTATTCAAACTCCCCTGGTTACCAACTGTCCTTTTTTCAGAAGAACAGTCCTTTTTTCGAGGTTTTTGTCCTTTTTTACTTTTTTTCCAAAAAAGAACACTTTACTCCCCTTATTAGAAATTTTAGATTAAAAAAATATTAAAAATTTAAAAAAATTGCACACTATAGAAAAAGTTGTTATACAAATCACAAGTACTTGACAGATAGATTTGATTACTCAAAAGACAGTTGGCTATGTGTAGTGGCCTAATGGAGTTCCTTCCTATTCTGATTTTATAGAAGTAATTGAAAAACTTCACCCTCAATTTAAAAGATATAATATTGATAGAGACACGCTGTTTGAGGAAATTATTACACTGAAAACACACTACACAAATTTATTATCAAATAAAGTAATAACAGATCATTGCACAACTGTAGATAAATGGCTTCATGTATTCAGAAACAACTTCTACAAAGAAATTCCTATCATTTACAAAATCATGCAGTTTTTATTTAGCATTCCAGCCACCTCTGCTTTTGTAGAGAGGGTTTTCAGTATCATGAACCTAAAGTAGAATGACACCAGAAATAGGTGTTCAAATGATTTGATAAGCCTCGTTCACAATGGACTTTTTCTAAGTTTTCTTAAGTGAAAATGCTCACAATGAAACTATTGTTGCACTTAAGAATTTTCTTAATTGGTTTTACTTAACAATTTTTTTTTCTTAATTTTTCTTAAGTAGCTAATTAGAAGAATTATTTGAATTTACGTAAGAATCAAACCCTTTTTGATTCTTACGTAAATTCATATAATTCTTCTAATTAGCTACTTAAGAAAGATTACGAAAAAAAATTGTTAAGTGAAAGTTCTACGTAAAAAATTAAGAAAAAAAATTCTTAAGTGGAAATCAAACCTTTTTCTTAATTTGAAAAAATTAGCGTTTTCACTTCAGAAACAATTAAGTCCATTGTGAACAATGGAAATCACGACTTACTTTAACTTATACAATGACACTTGTAATCAATTCTATGACAACATTTTAAATGATATTAGCTACTTAAAAGATGTGAAATCTCAGGAAAAATACAGCTTTAAATAAGTTATATTAATTGACCACTTGCAATGAACAAACTTTTAAAAATAATTTGAATAATTCTTAATGCATTTCTTATGTAAAAATCGTTTGCACTTACTTGATGCAACAATTAAAAACATTTTATTGCAAGTGGTCCATTGTTGTCAATATTTTATTTTAATATAAATCATTCAGGAATGACATATATTATATTTAATATGTATAAAATTCCTGAATTATTTATAATAAATTAAAATTAAAATGTGAAATAAAGTTTGTCAGAATATTGTCAGAATATCAGAAAAATTGATATGTAAATTATATCAAATTGGATTATTTGATTGTGATTGCAATGATTGCATTATTGCATACACAAATTACAACATTTCTCATTCATATTCATTATTATTAATGTTTTTCAAAATTTGAAATTTAAAAATGTTAAAAATTACATTTCATGCACAGTATGTAATTTATAATAAAAAAAAAATACATTTTACAGAAGTGCGCAGTGTGTAGTGCACACCGTATTTTTTGTAATTATATTATCTATGAAACCTATCTACAAATGTAAATGTTATCAATAATTATTAATAATTGTCAGTGTCAAATTTAATTAAAAATGTGTGCCTTTTATTTAATGTATTTTTAAATTATTCAATTCATTAAGGCTATAGTGATCTAGTCTATTTCTATTCTTTTTTTTAACATTAAAAATAAAACAATAAAAAAAATCGCTACTTTTTTTTACCAAACATAAAAAAATTCATATCTAAATTTTAAAAAAGTATGTGTTACTTACAAGATTGAATATTAAACTTTACTTTTATTACTTATAAAATTGATTATTTTGCTTGTTTTTTCAAAGAAAAAGGGGCGTGGCATACTGGGGGCTACTATTTTATTTTAATTTTAAAGTATAAATAAAGTATAAATTTTTTGACTGTTCCTCTCAAAAGTGCGGGAGCAATCAGGTCTCTATGGGCCCCAGAAGCGCACATTTTGCATAATGTATGGCGGGAGCTGGAAGAGCGTCTCGACATGTGCCGAACTCTAAATGGTGCCATAGGATTAGCCATAGGATAAGTTTTGTGAAGAAAAAAAACTTTGAAAGCGATTTAAAAACAATTTCTTATAGCTAGATTTGGTCCCCAGAAGTGTGATTTTTTCGGACCAGGCTTGACTTTTACTTTTTGGCGTCTCACAAAAGAGCCAAGCAACGCAACAAAATTTTATTTTTTGTTTTAAAAATGTGTAAATTCAGGCTTCAATTTGATGTAATAAAATTTTTTAAATAATTAAAATGTCTAATTTTTACAGCATCTTGAAGTCGTAGCAATTTTTGTGGTCACCCTGTATATCTTTTTAACGCTGCAAATGTTTCCAAGTCTCGTGCGTCGCGAGTGTGTAGTAATTTTCCACAGTAGCTGCTGTGTTCCACAAATACTACTGCGCGTGGCGTAGTGGCTCGTGAGGGTGCACACTATGGAGAAATATGTTGTATATTTTTCAGCACATGCACGCAAGTTCAAACGCTAGCTATAACAATAGATTATATTAGCTATTTTATCATGACGAATATTCCTACTGTCGATTAAAGCATTTTTAATACAATTTATATATACTGATATCTGATATACACTTTGATTTATTTTAAGATTTAAATTTAACATTTTCAAAACAACTATATTTATTTAACAATTTTAATAACAAAAATTTACACTCATTTTTAAACGTGGTACGATACACAAATTATTAATATTTATTTTTATTATTTTATTTGCAACGTATGAAAAAAACTATCAAAGTGGAAAAGCGCGGTATGAAATTTTTTTGTCTGTTGTTTCTAATAAATTTTAGGTATTGATTATTTTTACAATGTTAAAATGAGATGCTGCTTCATTAACTATGAATCGTAATTACTCATTTCACATTTTTAAAGTACTTTTGTGCAAAAATAAATATTTGAATTACATTTGAAACTTTTCATAGAATTATAGATTATTATCTGTAATAAATATTATTAACAGATTATTTTTACAAATTAATGAATGCAGCATTATAGGCTTACGTTTTCTTTTATTATACAGTATAATATATTTATAATATTTAATGATATTATATATATTATGTTTTTATATTTTGTTATTATTCCTGCATTAAAACTTAAAATATTTATTTATTGGTACAATTATTTTCTTCTACATTTGAAAAATATGTAAGCTTTTATATTCGATCCATTAATAAATAACAAAAAAAATGGTTTTGATTTTTTATTAACATCAAAAGAATATTATTTTGCTTTATACACAAAATCAAAATATTTATATATATCATAAGTGAATAAATTTACAGGATTAAAAAAATATTTTATTTCATTAATTTGTAATAATAATCTGTTTATATACATATAAACAGATTATTATTACAAATTATAATTTTTTTTGATAATAATCTATAATTCTATGAAAAGTTTATACAGTTTAGTCAGTATAAAATTGTAGATTTGTATGTGTAGTATGTATAAGCACATTAATATAATGAATTTTTGAATTGGAATCATAAAATTTAGCTTAAGTGTAATATTCCTTAAGTATTAAAAAATATAAAATCAGGAGGTTCCGGTGTAAAGTATTATTGTTAAGGTTTATAATTAATGACGGTAAGCTATCATATATTTTGATGTGATATAATTCGGGTTCCTTTCAAACAATTTAGATTTGTGGTTTTAGGACTGAAATTTTACTTTGATTTCGAGCATTGTAATTATGTATATTACTGTTACTAACATAATAACTAGGGTTCTTGCGTTTAAATAGCACATACAAATTAAAAATAAAATGTGATGGAATAGTTAGAGTTTTTAATTCATAAAAATGGCCACGGCAAGAGTCTATATAGGTATCGTGAACCTGTTATAGTTCTAATAGCTTTTTTCTGTAATTTAAAAACTGTTTCTAAATAGTTGTCTTCAGTTCCCCAAAACATGATATTCAAATTAACATGTGATAAAAATATGCATAATAAACCGTCATCATTGTAAATTGTGATACGACATTTTTAATGTCTCTCTCTATCTCTCTCTCTCACTCACACACACACCAGGGGCGGATCCAGGGGGGGGGGGCGACCGCCCCCTCTCCCCAAATGGCCCACGTGGGTTGAAAAAAATGAGCAAAAATTGAAAAAAAAAGTCCATTAAAAATTTTTTTTGCGCCTTCGGCGCAACTTTTATTACTGAATAAGCGTTTGAATCCTGACTATAAAACAAAAAATAATTTTTTAACATCCCCTTAGTTGTCATGTCATCAGGGTAATATATCAGAGATATAGTTCTGTTAATACTTGGACATACACAAAATATTTTGCTTGTGATAAAAACTAAAAAAAAAAAAAAAAAAAAAACTTAAATGTAAATTTTATAATTTTTATCTCAATATATTTTTCCATCCAAACATAAGTTATGTTTTACAATATCATAATAGTTTTAAAAAGTGCAAAAATTTTTTTGCTAAATTGGGATACCAAAAAAAAAATAAAAAAAACAAAACAATAATAATACACAATATTAATAGTTTATTTTTTAAATTTTGTTCTTTTTTTTCAAGATTTTTGGTTTTCAATATTTTTTTTTTCAATGAAATAACATTAATAATTTATTGCATATTTGATTGTAAGAAGACTGGAAATAAAAGAAAAAAAAAAAGAATTTTGAAGAGTTAAAAATAGAGAATATTCCAGAAATCATTTTGTCTTACTTTTACTTCTTTTTTTGCTTACATAAAAAAAAAGAAAAAAAAAAAGGAAAAAACTACCAAATCAAAAATGTTGCAATTCAAGAATATTTTTTCAAAGGCATACTAATTTTGCAATTTTTTTAAAAAAGGGGCGTGGCCAAATAAAATTTTTAGCCTGCGGCGCGCTACCCTTCCCCCCGGTCCTACATGATCATTTTCCTGGGGGATCGCCCCCCCCCCCCAAACAAGATTCCTGGACCCGCCCCTGACACACACACACACACACAAACACACACACACTGTTTATACCTCACGTTGAGTATGCATATTGTCAGGCTTAAACCTCGCCCTTTCAAAAATTTGTAATTTTTTTCTATGCATTTTTTTGAATAAAGACGATTATTTATTTATTTATTTATGCATGCTCTTTGTCTATTATTATAAATATGCAATGCTAAATTCAATTTAAAACTGTTACACTTTTTAGACAAGTAAATAAGAAGATGCGATTTCTTTACACGTATTTACAAGGGTGAACATATTTAATAAGAAGGCCTGACAACTCAAGAACATACCTTTTTTTTTTTTTTTTTTATTATAAATAGGACACAATATGTTTCCAATACAAAGGTTGTTTTATTGTGACTGTTACTAATACTGAGCGTATTAGAAAACAAAACACTTAATACTAGCTACCATCCGCCCGACTATCTCAGCTAACATGTTACACACATTATCGTTTGCTTCTTCTCGATGTCTTCACTCTTTAGTTTAGTGTGAAAATTTAAGTTTAATTTAGTTTTGTGTGCAAATTTTATTAATTCAGACTCACATTGAATTTGTTTTACTTTTTCATTTTTGTTTCTTAAATTTTGAAATTGCATAATTTCACACTTCTAATATAGATACCCAAAATATTATAATTATATTTCACAGCTCATCGTAAGTCAGATATATAAGGGAGATTTTTTTCCCATTAGAGCATTATGGGTTAAACATTTTTGCTTCATATATATTTTTTATGGTTCCTATTTTTATTTTTCTTACATACAGTAAAACCTCGATATAGCGAAATTTCATGATTGCGAAGTAATTTCGCCGGTCCCGCCGAAATTTACATGTAAAGCACAGGGGATTTAAAAAATTATAAAATTTCAGCCAAAAATAGGTGATAAATCCAAACTTTCGACGATAAATCGCGCTCCTTCTTACGACAATTCTTCCATAGAAACGCGCGCAATAAAAAAAACTTAAATAAAATAACAATAAATTTGAATGAGTAAAAAATGACATCTTGATTAAATATCTAAAATTACGTAAAGTGTTGCTGCAAAGTTATTCAAAAATTTTCAGCAAAAACAACAACAACAAATTAAACAATACTGCACAAAATTTAAGTAAATATCATTGAGCAAAGTATTTTTTATTGATTTTTGTTTCTCACACTTGAATACAAGATTGCTGTCCGTGCCATCAAACAAACAAGAAAAAAATTAGCGAAAAGTTTAGCTATATTTATTTTATTTTGAGAAGTTTCATCTCTTGAACTCCTGCAAATATTAAAGGTTCACCTTTTTTTTCTTTCTTGCATAAAGTTGCATTCTTTACAGGCACGCAATATTTTTCTTCCCTCCGCGAGGTAATTTTCTACCGTATTTAAATATGTAAATTTTTTATTAAAAATTTATCGCATTTTTCTTTCGGGCTGTGTACTTAATCCGTGGACGGCCTGTGTGTGCTTTTCCATTAATTTAGATCATCAAATCCTTATCTGTCGATAAGACAATGTCTTGACTGCAACTGGGATTGATGTATAGCACGATAACACAATACATTAAGGCAAGAAAAAAATACTCATAATAATAATATGCTTTATAGTGGAGCAACCATCAGTTTTTGACGTAATTTAACGTCTTTTATAAATTAGACATGTATTTACGAAACTTTTCTATATAATTTTGTCATAACGAAGTAGTGCCGTGATTCCCTAGGTCCATTGAATTTCGTTATAACGAGGTTTTACTGTATTATAATAAATATTTTCTGTTTTTGATAGGTTTTAAAAACTGATTTATTTTTGTCGTCTTCCTTTCCTTTCTTTTATTTTTTTTTTCTTTTTGTAAAATTTAAAAAAAAGTTTAATTTTTGTTAGAAACCTTAAAAATGATGAAATAAGTTGAAAAATCGTAAAAAAAAGTTGGGAAATGGTGAAAATAGTGACAAACCAAAAAATGTTGGTGAATGGTGAAAATAAATGGGTCTTAAATGACTTTATTTTGCGTAATTTGCACACATTTTTGATTAAAAGCGACCTAATAACGACAGAAAAAGTGGTGAAACCAAAAAATCCGGTCTCTACTGAGTACTAAATAACATTGGGCAGTATAGCAAAATTACACATTTTGCCATTTTAAAAATACTTAGAATTTTTTGAATGCATATTGATGCTGTTAAACAAGTTCGAATAGGTTTTTAAGTATGCGAGAAAAACATTAAAAAAAATCATTTTTTTTCGAAGATAGTAGCGAAATTTCACGTTTTTCCTATGCTAAGCAATGTTATTTGTAGCTAATATATAGCATCGAAGCGCATTAACTATGACGTCTTGCGCACACTCTATAGAAGCTTATCTTTATGTGCTTAAAATTTTAAAAAGTAGAGTGTGATCGTTATCAGGGCCGGCTTGGAAATTAAAAACCCGGTCTGGGAGAAGTCCCGCATACTAATGGGGGGAAGCGCCGCAGCCGAAATTTTTTTATAATAAAAGGGAGCGAGAAACGTGCTTTTTATACTTTATTTCGGAACTAAATTTTTATTTTTTCACTCTTTGCAACTATTTGTGAAACTATTAATAACCTATTTATAAATTTATTTACCAAGCTGATATGTCCGAATGGTGAAGGCAGCTGAATCGTAATTCTGTACTCCTCATCGAGTATATGTTCAAGCCACTGCTAGGTGCGTACGTGAAGAGCACAACACGTTGTACGATACATGTTTACATGCACATGACGACGCACAGCTTTCGGGAGGTGCATGGTTCATGTGATTGCACCGACCAGCCAGCATAGATGTTTCCACGGTTTCTCTAATATATATAAGCAGAAATATATAAGCATTCATGGCATATATATATATATATATATATATATATATATATATATATTTGTTTATGGAACATATAATTCATTCTATCGCTACTTTAAAAGCATTTTTTGAAACCAATCATTAAGGGGCACAATTAACTTAAGTACTATAAGATTTAAGCCAAAGTGGGGGCTGGAAATAATTTTATAATTAATAACTCTTATGTTTGTAATTTTAATTTATAAAATTTATATATTGCTTTTTTTTATTATTATTATTGCGCATCTTATATCTCAAAAATCTCAAATGCTTCATCTTTTTTAATAAAACAATTTATTAATATTGATTGCAACTCTTTTGTGGGGAAATGTGTAGGGAGATTGAGAGAGAGAGAGAGAAAGAGAAGTTGTTAGTATATATAATTATATATCAATAAATTTTGTGTTTAAGCACCAGTTCGCCTCAAGAAGAAACACACTTAACAACTCCTCAGTATAAAAAATAAAGACCAGTGACAAATTTCTCAATTTTAGTATTCTGCAATATAATCTTTATTTAAATAACAACAAAAATGGTGGAAATTATAGAACTTGAAGATTTTCAAGTTGAGGGTCTTCCTGTTGTGACAAATCAAGTCAATAGTTCAACATCTGATGGCGTAGCAGATGACACCCTCTTTTGTATTTGCATTTATGCTTTAATTTGTTTCTCATTTATCTTTGTTAGCGCATTTTTACTTTTAATATCTTATATTTTGATTTCAACGTAATTATGGAATAAAAAAATCTCTCAACATGGTGCATTAAATGTAAGTACTTATCTGATTTAGTTTTTAAAAAAATATATATTGGTTTGAGTTTTAAGGGTTGTATTTAGATTGCTTGCATGTCAAAATTAAAAAAGAAAACTTCAAAACTTTGTGATGCCTTTGAAAATTAAGTTCAACAAGCTACCTATAGTAAAATTTTCAGAACCCGTGACCAGAACAGATAAGAGAGAAAATAATTATTGTAATTAACATGGGCTCTTATGGAACTAAAACTTTAAAAAAAAATCACAATTTAAAACCTAGCAATGTGACTCCCAAATTTTTTTTAACATTTTTGAAGATACTTTATATCGTAATGTATTACTGAACAAAATTTCAGATGATTCTGTCTGTACAATTTTTTAGTAAAATCCCCGCAGTACCTAATATAAGCGTAATATAGCGTAATAATATAATACGTATAATATAGCGTTTAATTTTCTCTGTATTTTTAATAAATAAAAATAATACTTCAATGAGTATTTATTAAATTTAATAAATAAATAAATAAATAAAATAATTTTAAATGATAATAGCGAAGTTAAGGATATTTGATATTAAAGTGTTGCAAATGCATTTTCTGTACTTTCACTTTTTGATATATTGGCAAAGAAATGGTTTTCTAATACAAATTGGGTCAGTTCTCCTTAAAAATTATTCTTGTAACCAATTTCTTTTAAATCATTTGGCAAGTTGTTATAAGTTGCTCCTAATACAAGATTTTTTTTTTTTTATAAATTTATTGAATGAAGTTTTAATATTATTACCCTGCAGCGTACTGCGACCTGATATTATTACCCTGCAGCGTACTGCGACCTGATATTATTACCCTGCAGCGTACTGCGACCTGATATTATTACCCTGCAGCGTACTGCGACCTGATATCATCATGATAATGTGAAACAGTATTTATCAATGAATTATAGATCAAAAATAGGCAACATATTATCATATTTATAAAGTTGCATTTTCAGCATTCGCAGTTACTTCTAATTAGTCAGCAAAATTTCTGTAGCAATGCAGCTTATCGGCTTAGCGTGCGGGGTGACGATGTCCCCAATTTTAATATTACGCTTTACATTTTTTTTTTTTTTTTTTTTTTTTTGCGATTTTTGAGAAAACTACTTTACTGATTCCGGAGAAATTTCAATGAAACATACTAGTCATACTTTTACGTGTTTTAGCTATAGATATTTTTCACAATTTTTTTTAACCGATAACCTCCATTCAAAACACTCTATTTAACAAAATAATTGTTGCGCGAAGTTACTGATGTATAAATATAGCTGCTGCTTATGTGTGAAGAAATAACAAGATAATTAACAAAGAACACGTAATAAAATTGTGTTTACTAATCTTATAATATTACAACAAATCTGGAGTTTTACTATTTTAATCAGGGGTTCGGACCCGTCACAAAAATTATCGGGTCCGCGGACCCGGATCCGGGACCTGAAAAAAAATTGTCGGGTCCGCGGAGCCGAGTCCGGACCCTTTAAATTTTTTTTCGGGTCCGCGGAGCCGGGTCCGGACCCGTCAATTTTTTTTTCGGGTCCAGGACCCGGCTCCGGACCCGATCAAAATCTTCATATGGGTCCGGGTCCGGGTCCGGGTCCGAGGTTATTATATAAATTTGTAAAATTAACTTTAAAATTAATTTGAGATTGTGAATCTAAAAAAGAATGTACAATTTTTTTTAGATAGAATAACAATAACAAATAAATATTTTTTCATTATAATATGATTTTTGATTTTTTGTTTCCCTTGTCAACTTACTTATTTATCATTTAGAATACTAGACTGATAATTACCATACCTTATTATCCATGAATTAGACACCATCACGTTGATTTTGTATTTATTTTCAGTTATTTTATTTTTTGCGGTTATATCACGAATCTGGCGTCACAATGTACCGATGGGGCCGTGATAGGGGTAAAGAACTTGAGGGAGGGGCTTAAATTTATCACGTGACCAGAGCGGTGACTGTGATGGGCGGTGGTACAGTGTGACGTCAGATACGTGATAGAACCGCAAAAAGTAAAATAAACGAAAATAAATACAAAATCAACGTGATAGTGTCTAATTCATGGATAATAAGGTATGGTAACAATCAGTCTAGTATTCTAAAATGATAAAAAAGTAAGTTGACAAAGGCTTGAACAAAGTGTTATTTATTTCTGCTTAAAAACAGCTTGTCAGTCATATTCTATATTCACACAAATATATAATAGCTAATATCACAAGCTTTTAGTCAGACATAATATTTAAAACAATAGTAATAAAAATATATTAATAGTCAAAATCACAATTTTGATTTACAACACAAGTCATTTTTTTATTTAATGTGCTTGTTCTGATCAACATAATGTCATTTATTTTTTCATTAGTCATTTTTTTTCAAAGTTGGGTCCGGGTTTTCGGACCCTTTTTTTTAAACGCGGAGCCGGGTCCGCACCCGTCAATTTTTTTTCGGGTCCGCGGAGCCGGGTCCGGACCCGTCAATTTTTTTCTCGGGTCCGCGGAGCCGGGTCCGGACCCGTTAATTTTTTTTTCGGGTCCGCGGACCCGGGTCTGAAAGACCCGTCCAAAATATAGGGTTTTGGCCGGACCCGGACCCGGGTCCGGGTCCGGGTCCGAACCCCTGATTTTAATCACGAAATAGGGCATTATATACACTAAACATGCTGTAATTTTTTGTTAACAACAATGAAAAAATTAAGAAAAATAATAAAATAAGGCAATTTTTGAAGACATTTGTAATAATGGAATATTTATTTGTAGAAAAAATAATTGAGCAAATTTAGCTATAATATACACGCAGAGAATATGTTATTATAAAACCTTTTTAAGTAGAAAACAAATAAAATAAATATATTTCTTAATGACAATTATTGTAAAGCTTAATTGCGGGAAAGGTAGTGCCGGAAAAGCCACTTACAGATTAAAAGTGGGAAGCATCTCAGACCTGCTTGCTGCTGGTGCGAAGAATTCTCCCACTTCTTCCGTCGCATTGTTTCCCCTTCCGGCACTTCCTTTTCCTGTTTATAAACATAAATATAATTTAAAAGATGAAATTTCAATTGATTTTTGTTATACTCATTGTGGTATAAAATGATCAAAATAAAGCTTTCTATATTATAAATATGACATGAACATAATGTAATATCATACGTATACGTTGTTATGCTAAATAAATAAATAAAAATAAATAAATAAATAAATAAATAAATAAATAAATAAATAAATAAGTAAATAAATAAATAAATAAATAAATAAATAAATAAATAAATAAATAAATAAATAAATAAATAAATAAATAAATAAAAAATAAATAAATATGTTGCAATGCTGTAACAATTTAGTAAACAAACATGATACTAAATATTTTTTGTTAAAATGTTAATTAATTTCTATTTTATTGCCATTTTCAACATAAAATAGCTAATTAGAAGAAATTCCATTACTGATAATTTTGATTGTGTTAAACAAAAAAACTTATTTAATATATGTACAGAGAGTTAGAATTAATTATTATATATATTATACTGTATGTTTTATAATCTTCATTTTATTACAAATCTGTGACATTATGTTGAAATATGTCAGAGGACAATGTAAGTGGGTGCAGTATATATATACCTCGCGTGCCCTCTCAAGAAAAATCATTTATTATTGTGATGCA
The DNA here is from genome assembly GCA_949318235.1 of Ecdyonurus torrentis. Classification (NCBI taxonomy): domain Eukaryota; kingdom Metazoa; phylum Arthropoda; class Insecta; order Ephemeroptera; family Heptageniidae; genus Ecdyonurus; species Ecdyonurus torrentis. The sequence goes on from OX439136.1 coordinate 1,604,536, forward strand.
TTGCTAGTCTGTGAGACTGTGGCGGGTGTTGTTCTTCTTTTTGTCTTCACGACGTTGGGCGCAACTTCAGGTGCATGTGTATGTCTGTGTGCTCTGGCTCATCTCTCCCACACACCTGAAGATGCGCCCAACGTCGTGAAGACAAGAAGAAGAACAACACCTGCCACGGTTATCCCGCTACAGTCTCACAGACTAGCAATGCATCACATAACTTCATCTACCAATTTCAATCACTTCACTTAAAATTTTCTGATGTTTTATGGTTGGTATATGTTCTACATATCATCAGCTTTCTGAAAAACCAAATGGGAAAAAAATCGCACAAACGGTTGGGCAGGAAATCAAAATTTAAATACTACGGATTTAGGTGCGCAACCCTGTACATAAATCCTGTATAAGTAATTGAAGTCATACATGGAAAGCATAATTCACGTAACTTATGCTACATTTATGACATTATAGCAAAACTTATGATAATTTAGAACAACATAAACAATTATGCTGTAAATAATTATTATGCAATATAGCATAATTTATGCCATATTGAACTAATTGTGCTGAAAATGAGGTAGCATAATTATTCCGTAGCTATTTTTGCCCTTGTATACATAGAGTTGAAGAAGAAAGACTTAAAAAATACAATTGGCAACAATGCACCCCCATACAGAGTTCTTGACATCCTTCAAAGTATGCAACCTGTTGAGTTGCTGTGATGCTACGGTTGCATAAGCTTACAATTTTCAAGGCTGATTTAATGATGTATTTTCCCCTTTGGCTGAATTGGTTATAGATTCGTATGACCTAATTAAAGTACTTAAACCCAAACATGTATTTGATGTAATGTAATATGTGTTTTTTATACAATAAAGCCTATTTTGAATTGAATTGAATTGAAAGTATACACTTCGTAATTTGTGCTGCAATTCTGTTCCTTGTGCACATTATGGTAACTCACATTCAACCTGTTAACATTAATGCTGTTTGTAACCCCTGATCTCTTGCTCCACAAAATGCGCATTCCATTTAAATAACCATAGGCGATTGTCATTTTTGGTGCAGAGAACAGCAGCATTATTATGTTCTCAAAATATTGATCAGTATTTTTTAACTGCACGGAAATTACATTTGATAAAAAAAAATGATGTTGATCATATTTTTATTAAGATATATGCGTCATGATTCTTACTCTGTTTTATCAAGTTTGTTTCATGTTTACCTATATATTTTAACATAAAAATGTTGGGGGAAGGAGTAGGGAGTACAAAGTGACCACCTGTGGCCCCCAATAGCTTGAGGTATTTCCCCTCTGCACCCCCATAGAGGGGTAACGTAACACATCAAATATAATTGTTTGAATCCTTATAAGTTAATGAATGAGATATAATATCAAGTATCAAAATTAAATTAGAATGCTCAACGGAAAGGAAATTAACAAAATAAAGGTTAATTAAAACTCCACGTATGGCAATAAATATTTAAGCATATATATATAGGGTGTATGCATTCATGTTAAAGTCGACGCCATGTTAAAGCACCCAATAACATGAACAGCATAAAAAATATGACTCATTTTGCCAGTTTAAAAATACTAAGCAATATTTTTGACAGCATTTTAATGTTGTAAATAGCTTGAATTTCAAGAATGTGAGAAAATAATAATAACAACAAATTAATCAATTTTCCCGAGAAAATGTACAAAAATGATGTTCGCTTCATGCTGAGCGATGTTATTTATATTTCCAATATGACGTCCGAGCTTATATGTATATGACGTCACGTGCATACCACCTATTTGGAGCATAATATAGAACTTGCGACACGTTAGTCGCAACATTCAGGGAATTTTATGAAATAAAACCTCATATTCTTGATTTTAGTTTAATTAATG